>JAZDUA010000219.1:1655000-1842500 GCA_038098605.1 Gryllus longicercus
TATTTCAGAAACGACAGACACATCGTTTAGTGCATATTTATATGAAAAATATTCACATATCAACTCCTTTAATAAAAACAATAATTTGAAATCTGAAAAATTGGGAGTTTATTGTCAGTTTTCTATAAGTGAGGAATTTGGCGTTTGACGGGTTTCTGAAATAAACGATTCAATTATTAAGTGAGTCACATTGTGATTCGAACCATAGACCACTCTGGTTTCAGGATAGCCAGTTGCAGGGTCCTTAGCGTTTTCATGCAGCACGGCTTCTAGCAATTAAATAGCGAGTCGTTTTTTATTTATTGTAATAAGCAATAATTACATCAACGATGAATAATTTTCGAAAAATTGGATTCAGAATTAAAAGATGAGATGAGATGGAAACAGGACTGACCGGAAAAAGGGCTAGATGAATAATAATGAAAATTGGCAAAGAAAGAGGGGGATTGGAGTGTGTAGGAAGTGGTGTTAAGGTAAGTAAAAGAAATTGGAGAAGCGTCTCTCTCAAAAAAAAATCAAAGGGGATAGGAAGGAGAGACAATGGGTGCGGTTTTGGTATAGAGTTTTAAAAAAGGAAACAAAATAAAGGATTGTGGTGACTGTAAATCATAGAGAAAAGTCATTATGGCAAGAAACTACTAATTTCAAAAAACAAAACTGGGCATAGAAAAGTAGATAAAAAGGACAATAACAAGAAGAATAGATGCTTGGGTATATGGATACAGAACACGTAAACCAAATGAGAAAGGGAAAGGAGAAAACAGGCAGGTTTTGAAGACACAGAATGGAGAAACTACAGTGTAGAACTATGTATTAGAAGGAATGAAAAAGAGAACAGGAATGGAAGAGGAAGATGGAAATAGAATGGAGACAATGGCGAATGTTAAAGAGATGGTTATTATCTAATAAAAAATTAGAAAAAAAGAAAATGAAGGTCAATAGAAAGCTACAGGATTCGGTGATATAAACAATTAAATGTCATTGATTGATCAGTGATTCCGGTCGAGTAAACTCCTAAGGTCATTAGTCTCGTAAGATTATTTCATGTTTTCATCGTGGGAGGTGATCTGCTCTCGTTGTTTGATTTATTATCTCGATGTTCAAAGGCGGCAAGTTGGATGCACTACATAACTAGTGAGGGGTTAGTTTTGAGAAATAGGCATGAGACAAAAATGGATAAATGAGAAGGAATAATTTATTTGGATCATATAAAGCTGACAGTTTTCTACAAATTTTCAATAACTGATTTTTTTCTAGATTACGTAAGCTCTGTAATGGGAAGCTAAAATATCTTTCAGAAAACAAATCAGAGTAAATAAACCAAAACATTTGCACACATTGCAAAGGAATGCGATTTGACTACATTAGAATCTAAGTTTGAAAACAACGACCAGACACACTTTGAAATACACTGAACTTCATGTAGTTGAACGCCTGAACTAGATTCCTGAACTGGAAACGCAGTACCCAGCCCTAACTACCTTAAAATATTTACAACCCATTTGGTTTCACCCGTCGCTGCACAAATCGACTAAAGAAGAACACCGGTCTAAATGCGATGGAACCAAAAGGAAAACCGACATTTTTACGCGGAACCAGGAAATCCGACGAGCGCTTCGTGGCTATTCTGAGACGTCGCCGCGCCGTGCTTTTAATTACCGCGATTAAGTCCACAACGCGACGCTGTGCTTCGCAAGTAAACAACGTGAATTATTACTGGGAGAGCTTTCGTGTTTACGGGAATGCGGGAATTCAGGGAAAAAAGGATTTAACAGAATACGAACAAGGCGGTCTCTCGGCGCTACCTCCTCGTTTGCCGTTCCGCGCGGCGGGCGCGCACACAAAGCAGCCGTTGTAATCTCTTATTATCCGAATTTCGGGCCCCACACGCCTCATTACGGTTGAGAAGCCGCCATCTTGATGACGTGCGGAGTGCAATTAGGCGCCCGGGCAACAAAGTCTCTTCGTTCTTTAGTTCGCTGGTTGATTACAAAATCAATTTTCAATTTTACCCCCAGACCTCGCGAACATCACGTGTTAAAACGCCCACCCCCTTTTTAAGGTCGATAGTGAACGCCTTACAGCATTTTTTTTTTCGAACCTCGTTTTGGGGCGAACGTCTTTTAGCGTATCGCGTAGAGCGAAAGAAAGCATCTCTACAGAGGGAAGACTCGTGTCAGTGTTCTGTTTCGCACGAGATTCTTAAACTCTTCTAAATAGTGATGGACGCAATTTGAACGTGAAATATTTCCTTGAACGGAATGAGTAAAGAAACGTATGAAATTCGGTCAGGCTATCTTTTCTTTCGGTTTGGACGTGTTTTTCTTTGAGTCGGACGTCCTTTGCATTGAGTTTTTCTATGTGGTTTTTCAGATGTTTGTTAGTATTATGGGAATGTTTTATACATATTAGAAAATAAAATAATAGTATACAAAATATAAGTGAGTAGAGGAAATAGAACAAAAATTAGAGAAAAAAGCACTTTTAATTTTGCCGCATCGTGGAACTCAAGCGTTCGTGTTATGTACGCTGAAGAGAAAATATTGCTGAAAGCTAAGTAAACACGCACAACATTAAATATTTCCTTGAGATGAATGTGTTAATGAACGTACGCACATTCAAATACGTTATCTTCCCCTTCAAGCTCCAAAGTTCGGTTTTTGTCCGTTTAGACGTCTTCTGTAAAACGTTTTTTCTCCGGCGTTCTGCGGGATTTTTTTGTTAGATTACACAGAATGCGAATACACCCGTGCGGTATTCGTTATAATCGAAAACTCATTGTAAAGTTAAATTATTCTACACAAATACATCAGTGGACATTCTCCTATTCTCGACAACCGAGCTAATATGTGCAGCCGCGGGAAGCATTTTTTTTCCGGGCCCCCGAAGAGCACAAACAGATACGCGAACGCCGACGGCTCCGTTCTCTGTAGAAGAAGCAACGCGTAGTGGTAGGCGAGAGGGGAGCAGAGAGGGAGGAGAAGAGCGCATCTGCATATTTCATTTGACTGAACTGTTTTGACGTGGTCTCGGACCAGAAAAAAAATCGCACACTGTTTTCATGAGCGCGGCAATCTGCGCGGAAAAATACACACGAGTCTATCGGCCAAAGAGGACAAAGGGAAGAGGGCGGAAAATGATCACGCGCGAGAGGTTTCGATGGAAAAAGGAAGAGCACGCGGTCGCGGGAGCACGGAGAGAAAGAACAAATGAATGCCTGGAGAGAGAGGGAGAGAGCGAAAGAGAAGATGCGGGTCAAAAATCACCAAGGAAGATGAGCGCTTTTTCTATTGCAAACGATTGAAACTCTCAAAAGCGATTGCGAATATTGATTATCGGTTGGGAAAAGGTAGTATTATATTAGGGAAAAGGAATATCTAAAATCAAAAGGTAAATAATATGACCAAAGAAACCAATAATATAACAAATGTAAATAGTTAAGAGTATTGTTAAGTAAACGGAAAGAAATAAAGGTCATTTTGGTTATGTACCAGTCAATAAAATACTTTTAGTGAAATACAACGACGCCTTTTTCCCCAAAATGACTCATCAATGGTTTTTCATATTCATAAAATGTTATTGATTTATTTATTCAAATATATTTATGATAGTTTACAACCGTCACATTTTAATGTGCATTAATTATTAGCAAATAGCCTTCTCACAAAAATCGAATTCAGTTTTCTATTTCAATTTTTCTTTTACATTTTTCACATAGATTTTGAACTAATTTTCATTTACTGATTTTTGAAATTTCGTTGTATTATTTAAAAAGAGCTGCGTATATCAAGGACCTGTAGGAATTATTCAGGTACATATATTTGCCTATGCGCAAGTTTATATTCAGGTGATATCTACTTCCAAACTTTGTGTGTTCCTTTTAACCTTCAGGAAAATTATTGTTTTATTTAACTAATAATGTTCTCTTCATTTCCTTTTCTGCTTGTTATTAATAGATAATTTGCGCTTACTCACTTCCGATCCACTTTGAATTCTAAACTAATTCTTAAAAAATATTTATTCTTTAAATACTACTGTGCCCTTGAACTTTTTTAGTTCCTAATGCGTTTATTAGAAGCAGAAATGGAAATATGAATGGGTGAAAAGCAGAATGGTAGTGACATTTTATAATTCTTGAGAAAAACGTGCCTGTTTTAGTCCATATTTTAGTGACAATGCATTTTTGTGCTTTTAATGTGCAAATTAAGTGTCCTGATTTTAATGATGAAAGAAAGCACCACGACTTTACAGTGATATTGTCTTAAATATACATATTTATCTGAATATATAAAAAGTTATCTACGCCATTCTGGTTTTCACAAATTTATATGTAGCTTAGGAAAAGTAAAACACCAATATCTGTTTTGATAGGGCTCAATATAAGAGAAACAGTGTTCAATAACACACAAAGGAGCAAGAGGAAAAATGTGCATGGAGCGCCACAAATAAATTTAACAGATATAATATTTTTTATTTTAATTATTAATTAAATGTAAATTCTTTATTTTGCGTTCCTTGTTGTTTGGAGAGCAGGGTTTACAACGCTTCAAAGGAGTTGAACTAGCCACTTAAAAGCATGCTGACGTGTTTTGTTGTAACAATTTTCTCATGAAAGTATCTGGTCACTGAATAAATTATTAATTCTTCCATTAACAATATTTACTCTCTGAGACGCCACCTGATGTCCGTGTGGATAAAATTTGAAAAAAAAGTCTTCAGCGAAGCAAAGCTGAAGCAATCTATGAGTTAGACAAGTTAACTTAGGAATAAGTAAATTATGAACCGGTAGAAAATTCAGTTCTTCGGAATGTGCAGTGGTGCAGTGTGCAGTAGTGCAATTGGTACCAATAAAATCTCTTTTTCTGGTTCAGCGGTACATCAGTGTCAACATTCAACCATTTTTTGTAATATACGTATGTATACGTACTGTAAGAAGAAATGTAAATGGAAGTAACGTGTAAAAATTGTATGTATAATGAAACAGTAAATAATATGTAGGTTTAATTTGTTGATGAAAAATTCAATTGTTAATGAAGTAAAATCTAATATATTTTTTCTTTCATTGTAAAATTACATCTCTTGAAGAGATACATTTCTCTAAATAGTATTTTATTTTACGAATTCTAAACATGATCTTAGTTAAATGACCCCATGGTAGGTTTAGGTTTAGAAAATTGGTTCAATTACTATAATGTAGTTGTTAGTAAAAACTAGTCTCATTATCTTATTTTCTATATGTGGCTCAGAATAGTAGCGGATTTTTTGAACTGCGCGGACAGATGTATAAATAGAATCTCTTTATTTTTAATGAACTTGTTTTCCAGGACACTCAGTGATAAGGCATAGTTAAATCTATGCTTTTTCCCTACAATGAAATTAAAAAACTGAACAGAAAACTGCTTCCGTAGGCTCGAGTCCGCGGCCGACTGAATGGCATTTCCGCCTGCGGGTGCATTCCTTAGCATTCGGGAAACGTCGGGCAAAGAGGCTTCCTTCCAAGTTCGACCGACAAAACAGCGCAAGCGCTTCGATAAATTCCGCGCCGCGCGCCGGACGTTCGGCCGCTTCCGCCGCCAAATGACCTCGGAGCGCCGGCGCCGCGCGCTTAATAACACAGGGGGATTTCTGGAATTCCAGGTCAGCGTGCGACGGGCAAGCGCGGGGACGGGAGCAGAGGAGGGAGGGACGGCGCTGGCGGGGCGGTGGAGAGGCACGCCAGACTTTAGGGGTTGTCGGACGATGGGCGACGGGCGACGGGTGACGGGTGACGGGTGACGGGGTACGGGTGACGGGGTACGGGTGACGGGGTACGGGTGACGGGGTACGGGTGACGGGGTACGGGTGACGGGGTACGGGTGACGGGGTACGGGTGACGGGGTACGGGTGACCGGGTACGGGTGACGGGGTACGGGTGACGGGGTACGGGTGACGGGGTACGGGTGACGGGGTACGGGTGACGGGGTACGGGTGACGGGGTACGGGTGACGGGGTACGGGTGACGGGGTACGGGTGACGGGGTACAGGGTACGGGTGACGGGGTACGGGTGACGGGGGACGAGTTACGGGTGACGGGGGACGGGTTACGGGGGAGGGGTTACGGGTGACGGGTTACGGAGGACGGGGGACGGGATAAGGGTGACGGGGTACGGGGTACGGGGTACGGGGGACGGGTTACGGGTGACGAGGTACGGGGGACGGGGGACGGGGGACGGGATACGGGGGACGGGGGACGGGGGACGGGATACGGGTGACGGGGTACGGGGGACGGGATACGGGTGACGGGGTACGGGTGACGCGGTACGAGAGACGCGGTACGGGAGACGAGGTACGGATGACGGGGTACTGGTGACAGGGTACGGGTGACGGAGTACGAGTGACGGGGGACGAGGTACGAGTGACGGGGTTCGTGTGAGGGGGACGGGTTCGTGTATGTTCGTACGAATGATGGGGTACCGGTGACGTAGATGGGGTGACGCCAGACGGGGTACGGGCGACGCCTGACGGGGTATGGGGGAAGGGCGACGGGCATCTGACTACGGACGACGGGATGGTCGCCCGACGGTTGCTCGTCGGGGGACGCGCGACGGAAAATGAAATGCGAGATGCGCAGTGGGTAAGATGGGGGGCGTTGCTGTTTAAGTGCGGGAGTGGAAGTTGTTCTTGACGGGAACTAAACGACAAACGGGGGCCGACAACTGACCGACAACGGGATCGAAGGTGGGAATACTGGCGAACAGATGTATAAATATATTTAAATTTTTAATGCACATGTCTTCGAGGATACCCAGTGAAGTTGCTCATTCGAGGCTTTTTGCCTGCAGGGCGGGCGTGGGGGTGGGGTGGGGGTGAGGGTGAGGGCGGGAGGCCAGGCGTCGGAGCGCGGCTCGCGTGAATCGACGACCGCCGTGATCGACCTCTCGACTGGGCTCGGCTTTCGCTGCCGCAATAATCGACGGGCGCACGCGACAGGCGCCAGCGCTGCGTGACCCAAGCGGGCGGAGGGGGAGGGGGAGGGGCGAGGGCGACCACGGAGACGGCGGTGTTGTTTGGAAGTGGTGGCTTCGGCAAGTCAGGCGCGCCGCCCTCGGTCACTTGAAGTGACAGTGTCAAGAGCATTAATGGTTCTTTGAACTTGACAACACACACGGGCACTCTGAAGAGACATTTAGAATTTGTGACTGCGAACAGACCAGCTGTGATTGTACGTCGTGCTACGGCAGAATTTCAACATCTTGTAGAATTGCAGATGCGTTGCAAAATAGTGAGAAATGGAGTGTGTATATTTACATAGATATCACAAAGTACATAAACATTAAATACAGAATTTGCTAATACGTATATTAATTTCAGTGTAGAATTTTGAGTTCCGATAAGATTACTCTACTCGAATACATTATAACTACTGTTCGTAACCATCTCCGAAATCACTATATTCAACGAAAAAAATTTCCTGCAATTGGATTGCTCTGTTACATGGCATGTTCACGGAATGTTATAATACGTGTCTAGGATAACCTATACTTGGATAGTAGAGATGACATATCTACCAAGAAGTGTATGCAAATTACGCCCATTAGAACAGGGAGGGCGAACATTGTGGCAATAACTGTGGTGATCGAGCGATGATAGCTTCACCGCCGTGAACCGCCGCGATATTTGTCAGTTTTTTCGAAAGTTATTTGTCACGGTTGCAGATATAAGTGTATGAGAAGTAAGAGGTGATAGATGGGTTTGGAGCAAAGAGTTGAGGATGAAAGGAATGGCAATAGAAGAGAAAAAACAAGGAAAATGTAGAAAAACAATGATTAATCTCAGCGTCGAAACCGATGTCATTAATCTCACTGAATGATTACCGAGATTCTGAGTCTTTTAATCAAGGTCTAATTATGAAATGCAATCAGATGATGAAAGTACAAATCAGAGCGCACATAAATATGGTGTGTATTCCCGTTGTTGGGTTGACACACCATTCATTTATTTTGCTGCTTTTCGCTTTAACCTTGTGAGAGGGGATTGCCCGTAGATGGCAAATAAAAACCGCTAAATCGTTGTACTGATGCAAATTAATTACGTGAATATTAACAACAATAGGTAAACATGTTAAATGCGAACTGATTAATCTGCAATGAAAAAATATAACATTTTGTCTTCTTTTGTATACATTCCAACAAAATGTAAGATTATATTTTGTCAGGTAATGTAAAGATACTGAGTGTTGTATTGTAACCAGAAGAAAAATAATTTATTATCTGAGGTTTCAGTGAATCTCATGAATAATGTTGGCACGCTAGAAGAACCATTAAAATATTTTTGGATTACTGACTATGCAGCACGATTTCTGCTCATGGTGAGGAATTCGAGGAAGATGACAAGTCGTCACTCTGGTAAAATAGCAAAATAAAATATTCTATTTCGCTGACCTGATAGTAAAGTAAAATTGTGAATTGAATAAATGGCAATCATTGGTAAAAACTATTCCGCGATTCACCGTCGGTCAAGAATGATCAGTTGGTTAGACTTGATCAAAACCATAATTTACCATTATATAATTCTACAATAATTCAAGTTCCACTGTTTTAATGCTTCTGACAGAAATACAATTCAACAAGAAAACTCAGATAAGGCTCTCCATGAAAGTTTACTGTCAAAGCGTTTCTTCAATGATAAAACAGAATTAGAAATTAACAAAGTCGTTCCGGATACTCTAGATCGTTGAGGCAGCAGTGCCTTGGTGATCTCGGACCGAAGGATCGCGGGTTCGAGTCCTGCCTCGTGAATGGTTGTATTTGTGGTCGTCCTTTAATCTCCATTATCAGTATATCATATCGTGTTCGCGGTTACCATACCGTTAAATGTCGTAGTGGCCACTAATAATCTACATGTTGATGCGACTTCAAAATAAAATAAAACCCTTAGATAGGAATCGAGAAACCGGAGTCCTTCCATCCGTCAGTCGCAGTTAGTTTATTTCCGGTCTGCAAATGGAGACAAATAAGATATCGGTCTCCTGATGGTAAAATTTAAAACAAAAAGTGTGCGGATCCAGCCAGAAAATGCATAGAAATGTCTCTATAAGTGCATTTTTAAGCAAGTGGCGGTGGCGGTGGCGGTGGCGGTGGCGGCGGTGGCTGCTGCTGGGAATTCGAGAAGTAGGAGGGCACGACATCCACCCCGGAGTGCATTTACCACCTGAGCGTGGGGGGAGGGGGGAGGCAGTTAGGGTTCGCCAGAGTTCCACAACAGCGATGGCGCTGCTTTCTAACACGCTTGTTGTAACCATGGAGCAGTGGCACCAGCGCTGTGAGACGGAGCGACGAAGGCGCTAAGGAAAGCCCTAGAAGGTGCGTACGCCGGACAGAGTGGCAAGAGAAGGTAAAATGCTTGACGATAGACGAGACGGAGAATAGATCAGAACGGAAAGATAAATAGGAAAATGAAGTGAAAATGTAAGAATACATAAAATCCAAAAAGGGGGAAACGAAGTAACCAAAACGATAATGAAAAATATTATATATTTGTTTTGGTACTGAAGATGAAAGTTTAAAAACAATAGTGTTACAGTAGAAGAACTCTTACGTGTATACACCCGACTAGCCCCTCTTTTTCTTCGCACACATATAAAGAGAAAATTCCAGCAAAATATCTTAATATAATTCCAGGTAAAATGACAATCCTAAAAATGACTGGGATCACAGAATCCAAAACACTACAAGTGTACAATGATCAAAAAATTTCGTATTGTTAAGTTAGACAGAGAAACAGAACTTCAAGGTTCTGGCCAAGAAAGACAAGTTTTAAGATCGTATACCACAGTAACTGAGCTGTGCATTATCTGTGTCGGGGAGTACATCGTTATACCGGTCATATAGCGTGTCTGAATTTCTGTTTGATTATTTTATAATCTTATCTTCACAAAAAGTGATAAAAAGTAAAAGCGCATGTTGCTCTCGCTCCGTAAAACTCTATTTCTTTTTACTTTTTATTTGAATGGTAGACTGAATGTTGGAGTCAAAAAACCAACCTACAATATAAAATATTTGTGATTATTAGTGGTAGAATGAAATATATCAGCGATAAAACCAATTCGTTAGAAACGATGTGGAAAGTGAATATAATTCGTAAAGCGGTGTAAGTCGATAAGCAGCGTGGTAAAAATAATACGCGCGATCCTCTTTATTCGACACATTCGGATAAATAGGAACTGCAGAAAACCAAGTTGTTCATTGAAACACGCGATTATATATTACCTACTGACTGCTTTACAAAGCACACTGGTATTGTGCCACGATTCGAAATGGTATAAAGGACTTGGGGTACAGACAACCGTAACCGAGTCGACGACGAGATGTGCACCAAAGAAAAGTCAATGAAAGTGGCGGTGAAATTGGTGATGGCTACAGTGCCGGAGGAGCTCCTACAGTCAGAGAGGCGTTCCGGGGGCAGCGTAAGCGGCGGGGCGGCGGGAGGCGGGGGGCGATGGGGGATGGGGAGAGGGGGGCGGCGGGGTGGAGGGGCGGCAGAGTTGCGCGGGGCGGGGGCGCCGCGATATGTGGGAGTGGTGTCGCGGCGGGGGCGGTGTGCGTAGCGGGGCGACTGGGGCTGCTGGGAGCGCTGGGGGCGGCTGGGATGGCGGGGAACGGTGGAGGGTGGCGGGGGGAGCAAAGGGGTACGGAGGGGTGGTAGAGTGGCGTGGGACGTGAGCGGCAGGGGCGGGGGTGGTGTGGCGGCGGGAGCAGTGAGGGTGGCGAGAACGACGGAGGCGGCGGGGAGCGGTGGGGAAGGCGGGGGCGGCGCGGAGGAGTCTGCGTCGCTGCACATGACTTGTGTGTCTCCTCGCCGCTGTTTGCACTGGCAACAAATGAACGCTACTGCGCGCACTGCCGCGAAACAAAGGATTATCCCTCGGCTGCGAACGTCTCCGGGTGCGCCGCCTGCAGACACGCTCTTCGCCTCTGCCGCCGCAGCCACCGCAGCCATCACCAAAGCCCGGGTCTCCCTCGCTCCCACTGCATCACCCCCACTGCTCTACCAGTCACTACCACCCGTGCTACCCCCATCATTAAGATTATATACATACACACATACATACATACATACATACATTTATTAGAACTGCAAATGGTATGACCCGGGGGCAGTTAAGTGACAATAATTGCAAAAATACAACACTTACATTAATAATAATAATATAATATAATAATAATAATAATAATAATAATAATAATAATAATAATAATAATAATAATAATAATAATAATAATAATAATATAATACTGTACAATACAGTACAAGACGAAAAGCAGCATTGAAAAGAGCATTGATCGCGTTCACCGCACTTCACTTGACTGCACTACACTTACATTACACTACACTACACTTTTTTGCTTTGAATTACACTGACCATCACTTCACAGCACTTAACCGCACTACACAGCACTTACTCATTTATTATCTGTTACTGTTATCTTGTTCTAACTTATTTCTAAAACTTCGGACACTGAGAGGAAAAGCTTTGAAAACTGCTGCAGGTAAACTGTTCCAATCTCTAATTGTTCTGTTACAAAAGGAAAACTTCCCAAGATCTGAATTTTGTTTCCTTGCTCGAATTTTGTGGGTGTGATCACCTCCTCCCCTCCATCATGTCGAACCCACTGCCCCATCGCTAAACCCACTTCCATCCATCGTCCCTCCACCAGCCCTAGCTGGCGATCCCGGCGTCCCTCTCCTGCTACCTGCTTGTATTATCGGCAAAATAAATTGCATGCAAAAACCTTTGAAACCTTTCCTGGAAGCGTTCAACAGTTTAGAAAATTAATTTAGGGTATTATTAAGTAAATGAGGGTCTTAACGAAAAATAGTAGGTTATATAGCGACGTACAAGTGTTATATTGTGCAGTGAGGTGTCGGACAGTGCAGAGCGGAGAAATAACGAAGGAAGTGATTGAAGGGTCGTAATGTAGTGAAGAGAAATGAAGTGAAGTGTGGTCTAAGTTGTACAGATATTCAGTGCGGAGTTAGATTACAGAAGTTTTTTTTATTAATGTAACTTAATGTTTTATCAATTAGGCAGTTTTCATATCATTATTGTTATTAATATTTTACCACTATTTTTATTATTGAACTATTACTATTAATATTATTATACAAATTTGTTAGTTATATGATCTTATTTATGTAGTTAGTTGCCACAGGATTATACTCAACTGCAGTTTAAATAGATTTATCTAAAATTAAAATTAATCATCGCTTCTGGAATCCCCGTAAACGCTCGCATCCCCTGCTGGAACCTGTCGTCTCCGCCCGCCATCTTCAATTCCCTCTAAACTCACCGCCCCCGTCCCACCATCTCGGGCACTTCCCCCTCTCGTTTCCCCGACTGGACCGCGTCACAGACACTGCCGCTCTCGTCGCCACGCCTCTACTCCTGCCCCACTCAAGCTCCTTCCAGCCCACACCGCCACTGCATCGCTATTCCAGGTGTTTGCACCACCCTTGGCCCCTCGCTGGCTCCCAATGATGTCCCTCCCGTCCCCGACACCCCCACTTCCAATACTACTAACACCACACACGTCATACCGCAACCCTGGCCTTCTCGCTAGCCCTTGTCTGCATTACCATTTCCAGCAACGACTCAGCTTCCCGCTACCTCTCCTACTGAAACCACCCCCCGCCCCGACAGCCGCTTTGCCCCCACTGTAACATCTGTCGCCCACACCGCACCAGCCGTCCCCAAACCTGACTCGCCCCCGCCGCCCACAGTTTAGCTCAGGGACAGCATTGCAGTTGTCTTTGCAACGAATCTAATTGGGAGGTTCTAGGTTCAGAGTTTCCACGGTGGCGGATTATATAGGCATTAGCTACATAGCCAGCACGAACTCAACCGCTGTCTGGAGAAGAATTTTAGTGTCCGGATGTTCTGATCGGTTCTTTTTCGTAGTTTGTAGGCTCATTTCTATGCCCTTGCCGGAGCAGCGCCCCTAACAAACGGGACACAACGCGCGCGTGATCATACCTTCCTCTTTCTGGACATATTCTTTCCTCACACACACATACAAGCACTACACTATCACACATTTTAGAAGACAACAAGTCCAACGGGAGGATAATGCCAACTCCCGGTATTAAATAATTGGCATACCTAACTTAATTAAAGATCAAAGCAGTTGAAGAGCCGAGGAACCAGTGGAAGCACCAGAGACAATTTTGAAGGAGGGCACAAAATTCTTGAATGGGAATATGCAAGCCTGATGCACGCGATCTGTGAATATAGTACATAAATATTGTGTTTGAATAGGTTATGAATGAACAACATTCCTCCATAGTGGGCGAATTTGTACGGAACATTGTTTATAAGAAACGTATTTGGAGACGGAGCTCAAAAACTCGTCAATAGGTAGCTCTAGACATCCTGCAAGAAAACCTTTCCCAAATACCCGTCACCGATCTCGGAGTGCTCTCGCAGACAGAGGCCATTTGCAAGTCCCTAGTTACAATTTTCACAACCAAACCATTGAGCTAATGGCATCAGCAAATTTGGCTACAATGTAATAGAACACAGTTCTCGTGCATTCCTAACCAATAAAGGAAAACACGAGACATGAATTTCCGCGTTACAGAATTCTGAAACCGGAGAATAACGTGGCGAACAACTACTTTAATATATAATAATATACAAAGCGAAGAAAAGATGGATGAGTGTTATTTGCGAGGGCAGTGGCCCTTGAACCTCCTACTGCCGCCACTGCCAGGAACATCAACCAATCCGCAATCGTCATGAGTCACCAACTCCAACGTCATCTACATCACAGCCTCCTAGATTCCTTTCTATACATATTGCCGAAACAAACGTACCTCAAAGGACGATAACATTGATTTCATATTAGACGCCATCGCTGGCAATATTATTACAGATTCAATTACAAATCCTCTTCTCTGAAGTCTGCTGTAGTAGCAACTTGCACATCAGTTACCTATTGCTTTTGGTACACACTTCAACTATTTTATTGCTATTATCTCTGTCCTGCTCAAGAAGCGTTATACCTAAAAGCACCATCCCTTGAATTAATTTTAATATTACTTCGTCATTTTCTTACCCTTAGTACCCATTCCATACATTTCCTGTTTCTATGTACGAGACACTCCATATCCTCGATTACAGTTTGTGATTAAATGTCTCACTAGATTCTACGCCACCTCTCATCCACAACTTCTATCGAAAGACACTGTCACCATCGCTATCGTCGGCTCTGCCGCCCACGACGCCGCCCACGACGCCGCCCACGCCACCGCCCACGCCACCGCCCACGCCGCCACCCACGCCACCGCCCACGCCGCCGCCCACGCCGCCGCCCACGCCGCCGCCCACGCCACCGCCCACGCCGCCGCCCACGGCCACGCCGCCGCCGCCGCCGTCACCGCCATCGCCACTCCCATCCCGACCCCACCGGCGCGAAAGCTGCCTCCACCACCACCACCACCACTTTCGCCATCATCGCCGCCCCACCTCCTCGCTCCCCCCCCAACTTCCCGCAGCGCCAGCGCTCCTCTCAGGCTGAATTAATCTCTTTCCCGCTCCTTTGTGCTTTTACTTATCCTCATTTCAACTGCAGCCGCAGCTCCTTTGCTTTCTGAGCCAGCGATTTCGTCGGTGTATTGGAAGTTGGCTTAGAAATGCTTAGGGATTATCCTGTTCGGCCATCCAACGGCTTACTCTAAACACGTATAACTTAACAAGTAACGAATACATTATTGCCTGCTACATTTATTCTTTTTAGTCGTGATTGAAATTTTATGTACAATGAGATAATAATTGCTTGTTATATGCAGAGGCAATTATTTGTTATCATTAGGGAAGCAATCAATAATCAGTATTAAGTACCTAGCAAATTATTAATGAACGAGGCCACTGATTTATTATCTGATTTATAGTTAATTAAATAAACATGTATTAAATTTGATCCATAGGCTAGAACATTCAAAAATACGTATTTCAGACCTTGCTATTGAACGTCTGATGTTTTGCTTACCAAAAAAAAAATAAGCGATGCACCTAACTCAGCTACCCATTATCCTCCATAAGTAATATACCCTAAGATTGTTAGACCAGGAATGGCATGCAAGTAGGCGCATGTTTAAGTATCAGGCATAGGTATACATCATATTAAAACGCTGATACACAATCTTTAAGTGTAAATGATTTAATTGATTGATGTTTCTGGGCACGGGAACAGAATGACATTTAGTACCGTAAATGCAAAGCATGTTTTTCACATCCAAGATGGCGGTGTTCGTCTTCCACTAGATGGCAAAATCCGGCGCCAAACTTAACGTCGGCATAACGATAATTTTCTCTTCAGAAATCTCTTTCCAGTGGGGCACCGCCCCAGTCGGAACTAAATCTAAACTTCCGACTTGTATCTCTACACTTGTGGCAACATAGTGCAAATAAGTTGTGTGTGTGTGTGTGTGTGTGTGTGTGTGTGAAGCGGAATTGGACAAGGAAAAGGAAAAGGAAAAAAAAATTGCGAGCAGTACTTGATCTATTTTGAGGGTCCAGTATTCACCTGTCAATGATTATAGAAACCACGGAAAATTACGGATCAGAGCAGCCTGCCGCTAAACTTCTCCTCTAGACGGCGGGTGCATTCGAGCTAGCTATCTAGCCAGTATAAACAATTAGCCACTGTCAGAACTTGAATCTTTGAACTTCCCGGTCAGAGTCGCTGCAGAGCCAGTGACATTGCTGGTTTTAGTGAAACTCAGCCGGTAAATGCTTTGACATTTTAATCAGTTTTCTAAAATTTGCTACCGTCGAAATTTATGTGCTCTAATATTCGTTTTAGGAAATTTGTAGACCGAATATTGAATCCATTTCAGTGCGAAGTTACCGTCAAATGCGTTTCTTCCGCAATTATTAATGATCGATTGGTTACTAATGATTCCGGACAGTCTACGACTAATGCTATTAGTACCGTAAGTGTAGTGCACATTTCTTGCTCGGAAGGTGATAGTAATCTTCCCCGTTGGATGGCGAGATTCGGCGCCAACCTACCGTCGACTAGCGGTGTTTTCCGCAACCAGGTATCTCCCACTAGCGGCGCACCGCCTCAGCCGGGACAAGCTCTAAGCTCCCGACCGGTCTCCCGGCATGTGTGGTAGTCTAGTGCATGTCCGTAAATGTGTATGTAAGAACGACGATAGGAAATGAAGAGAAAGGAAAGATCGCGCACCGCGGTCCGTAGCGCATTTGGTAGGGTACTGCTCCGGCTTTAGCCTGGTGTTGCTCGGAGCAAGCACGAAAAACTACCGATGGACAAGCTACTGTTGAAAATCCTGCACCGGTCGGGATTCGAACCTAGAACGTTCCAATCAGAGGCACTGCAGTGACATCAGCTGACACCCTGACCCACCTCTCCTAGTTCCGCAATAAAGATGTAACAGTAGCACTTCCCAGACTCAGCTACGATGCGTATTCATAAGCACATTCACCGCCGCCGGGCGTTTAAGGCCACCGCAGCTCGCCCACCCCCCGGCGCTCAGGGGCCGAGAGTCCATTCTGCGGCGCCAGAGGTCGCTCGCGTCGCCCTCCCGGAGTTTCGTGAGGAGAGTTCCGTAATTCTGCCCGCGCAGGTCACGGAGCTCGCGGCAGCAGCCCCCACCCCGCCCGCGGCAAACTCCCCTCCTCGCCGCTCGTACGTCAGCGCGCCAGCGGCGCGGTCAGGGACACGCGAACCTGTTGGCACGCGGGACTGACGCCGCCTTCCTCTCCTCGCAACACAACAATAAATGACTACACCGGGTTTTGTCCGTCAAAAAGTCGGAACAAAATCAAAACTTCCATATTAGTAACTTATTCGTTCCTTCAGTTTTATTTCATCATATATTATAATAATAATAATAATAATAATAATAATAATAATAATAATAATAATAATAATAATGTCTTTATTAATGGCGAGGCTCAGGCCATAGGGCCTGCTCTTCCGCCTAACCACGATATATAGGTGTTGTGGTGCGTTATCGTTGGCATTTTTCATGAAATAATTGTAAACGTTGTCATTGCCAACAATAGTATTTAATATAAGAGCAGCTTTCGATGGCTTCCAGCAGACAACTGATGATGATGGCTAAGCCATCGAAAGCTGCTCTTATATTAAACACTATTGTTGGCAATGACAACGTTTACAATTATTTTATTTCATCAATCAAATAAAGTGTAGTTGGTTCTTTACCGGATGAGGTGGGTCAGAACTGAGTGTCCGTGACCGAAAGGTCCTAGGGTTTGACTCCCGACGGAGGCGGGATTTGGCTAGGTAGAATTTTGAATTGAATTGAATTGAATTGAATTGAAGCATTATTGTTCTGTGGCCATCAGGCCCGCTATTCCGTCTGACCACGCTAATTTAACAACTCGAATTTAACCGCTGCTTTGGAAAGAATTCTAGTTAGCGGCTGCTCTGATTGGTATTTCCGGTCAGTACCAGGAGAATGCCGGAGCTGGTTTGAAACATATTCATGACTTTTTTAAAGATCTTTTTTTAGAACATATTTCATTCACGGCAAAAACATTGTATTCAGTATTGTTTTTGGCAATTTTCGGAAAAATTAAAAAAAACAGACTATTTGCGAAAATCAGACCGTCACAAATTTTATACCGTTTTCTGATACCCACGAGAAAATTGTAAGAAAAGAATTGAAACAGTTTTTGAGAAAAAATGTTTTCAAAATTCCAAGTAAAAAATAACTCAAATACTACTGATGATTTTGCACGCATTTCATAATAAAAAATACCCGCTCTGAGGTGACAGTAAAAATAAACATAGATGAATCGATTGTTCGGTTTTCAGTATTCTGCAGAATAAAAACGAAAAATCGTCCATTTTTTAAAAATTTTTGATTAAGGATAATTGCATTTTGATCAATAAGTACCAGAATATGCAACATATCGAAATTTAAACACAAAATAAGCATTTATTGGTAAAACAGGCTTTTATTGGCACTTTAAAATTCGCACATAATACTCCTCATGCCTCAAAATAAACAAGTATTCTAAACAATTGCGTTTTATACTGAAAGAAAAAATAGCAAATAGACAGAAAATTCCACAGATTAGTCATAATACACACAGACTGAATCAGTTTATCCGTATATTTTTTTTTGCATGTTTCAGAGTCTACATATTTTCTACAACTTGAATCTAGCCCAAGCAATATAATATTTTAACAAATATTTGAACGTGAACGCGAATGTAAAATGTACACACAAGTACATGTCAAAGTCCTTTTGTTTACTTTTCAGGAATGACTAGCAATTCCATCTTGTCTGGGCATTTTCTCTTTTTATTTTCCCATTGTGTCGGCAGTGAGTGCTTTACTCGTATCAGCGTTCTCATATTTTTAATGGGGAAACAATGTACTTCTATTCTATTCCCAGAATAGCTCTTTGTATGTCCTTTTATGTCAAGTTCCTGCGTTCAGCCAAAATATCTAACGAGTTCCGAGTTAAACAAGTGGACAAAATAAGAAAATTATGATCTATTCAATATGAATATATCAAAACAAAAATAAAACGCTTAGATTGAAGAGTAGCGCAATTTCGTTTTGTTAATTCGGAGATGAACTATAACCCGTGCAATTTTTTTCTTGAGCTGCGTAAACATCAAAAACTATACAGAAACTGAAGTACCCTGCGTTGTCCGTGTATTTATTAATCACAATCGCCTATTAGGTACGAAAAAAGATGAATTATCTGCATATTCTACTCCAGCCTTACTCTGTTCTGATCGCCACTGTTTTTTTCTGCCGCGTCCCACCCCGTTTCGCTCGACCTTATCCCGCCGCATCCCACCCAACCAGCCCCACCCTGTCTTCTCTGACGTTGCTCACCGCTCCTCGCTTTGCGTCTCTTGGACCCGTCCCGCACCCAACCGCCCTGCCCTGTTGGATACGTTATCGTGGCTAACCCCATCGTTGCTACGGGCAGCTGTAAACCGTTAATGTATTGCTATCTACTGCCGCCAATAACAAATTTGACATTCAATTACTCAAAGCGTAATTGCATTACCTGAATGAATCGAAAAGCATTTATAAGAAAATTGTATGGACTTTAAAAATGTTTAATGAACATTGTTGAATTTCATCATTATTTTTTCGCATGTTCACGAAAAACTGAAAGAGTGCACATTTAAATTAAATTTTAAGAAGTAGGATTAGTAAACGGGAGTATTTTTATGACATAATAAACAAATAGTATTTTTTCGGGCTTTAGAGACCACATTAAAACACTGTATTAAAAAAACATTTTCTTAATGTAAAATAAAATATAATGTGAAACAATAGCCCAAGTTATGTTTGATAAAATGATCTACTTTGCTTTGAAATTGCTTCAGCCGTTTCAGATATTGTTCTAGACACTCAGACAAAATTGTAAAAACAACTATTTTGGTTTTTATATCGTCTTTAAGAGAAATTATTTTAAGTGCTGTAAATCACAAATGCAATAATGTATAAAAATATTCTTGCTTTCATGTCGATGTGTCTAAGATAATAATACATTTCAGGATACGAGGAGAGCAGTGATTTGATAAGTATTGAGTACTTCTAAGAGTTCAAGAATGTTGGTAATTACAAATATAGTGACTCAGGGTCTTGCTTTAAAAATTTCGGTAACACTTGCGATTTATATGCTCAGAATTCTTTACTCCTGCCATGTTGTTTCACATCCATAATAATTTTACGCTAAAAAGTAACTATTAATGTACCAACGAAAGGGCAGAATATACTGTAATTTGTTTCTGTAATATCTTGGTGTGCACAGCAAAGAAGGCATTTTAATTTTCAGGTTTGGGAAGTAGAACATGAAATAATATACTCCAATAGAGAACCTGCATCCGATATCAAAAAGAAACAAATGCTCCGGGTTGATCTTTGCAGGAATTTTAAGATTTTTTGGAATGAATATTTCTTCTGGAATACATATTTTGAAATTTTTCTCTTCGCTTTTATTTGAAGCTTGAAATGTGATTTATTTTTGTACTACAGTAAAGAAAATTCAAAAATTTGTAGATATTCGAAAAGTTTTGAGATGAAGAAATAAGCATTTAAAGAGGGAAAATGTAGTATTCATAAGTTTATTTAACATATTAGTAAACTGAAAATTAAATTACTGTCCTTCTTCTTCTTCTTCTTCTCCTTCTTCTTCTTCTTCAACATCAAGGCCTGTTCTGACCCCTTCAACGTTGATATCATCAGATCACTGAGTCATTGGTGAGATTAAATTTTCGTTAAGAGCAATAATTGTAATTTATGTTATGAAAAATGTTTATAATTCAATGACTCGCACAATCTTTGATTTTTATGATATACGGGTTCGCCGTGCGTCATGCCTTCGAGGTTCTATTAGTGTCATCGTGTTCGTTCGTCGCTTTAAGCATCAACATCAACGCCTTATGCATCAACCGGTTAAATGTCGTTGATGCATCCCGGGGGTGGAAATTCCTATCCAGTCATAATACTCTTATCTGGTTTTGTGCCTGAAGTTTCGTATTATACGGATTAACTTTCTAACTCTCCTTAACGTATTACATACAGAGGGGTTAATATGTATTTTGTTTATAATTTTTAAATTATTTTTCAAACACCCTTACGAAAGAACGTTATTAATAATTGGCAGATAGGCAGTATCGATTCCTTAAAAGGTTTGTTCAATGCATGATAGATATATAATTTTATTTTAGACTAAAATAATTTATAAACAATATTAATTGTATAACTAATTTTTGACAAGAATACGAGGAGAATGTTCAAGAATTCTATTAAAAGTACATCGTCTACTTGTTCTAAACCATCAGAAATTCAATCATAAAATGATGGCATTTCTACGCGACATATATTCATTAAAATGCGTTCGAACGTTTTTGCTAGTGATCTTTTAATTCAAAACATTTTTTGAGCTCTTCCAGTACTTTTCTCTCCATTTACTCTCTAAGAGAGCAGGTCGACTATGCCTTTACAGTCGAAATTCGTGGCATTCATCTCCATTCACATTAAAACCCAATCGGCTTCGCTGTCGGTAGCCTTCCCCATAAATCTAACGGCAAAAATTGCAGAAAATTGGTACCTTCGCGAAAATCAATGCGAGAAAGACTAAGAAAAGAACGCCATGTCGGCAGACTTGCCTACTAGAGAGGAAAATTGCGCAAATAAGCGAGGTAAATCGAAAAAAAAACTATTTAGGGCAAATGCGAACCTTAAACGTCTCTTTCACGATTTGCATTTAAAGAAAAGAATTACTAATGACGCATATTCAACGTAAATGGAATGCATATGTTCGCTCAGAGGAATAAAATGGTAAGATGCTGCTTACTACTGGTTTGAAATCTAACCAAAAAAATGAAATTCACTGTACGTGGATAATAAGTGTAACATCCATATTTATGTAAGTCATATATAAATATATAAAATACATTTTATTCAATAAAATAATGTTATACCTCAATGTTTCCGGCTTGCTTTTTATAATCTACAAGAAATACAAGTAACTGTCTTCACGATAGAATACCCAACTACGTTAGCAAGGTCATAATAAAAATGTAGATAAGAAAGGAAAATAGATTGAAATGATTCCTGATTAAGTAAATTGTGCGTGCAGTGATGTAATTAACGTTAATGATCCTATGGCATACTGAATACCAGTTTGAATAGTTCTTTAATAACTGCTTGTATGAAACATGTAGAAATATGTGGCAAACAATTTTTTTCTCAGTACGATCACTTCATCACTGTATGTTCGTACATGGTTTCTAACTCGTACCATCATTCACAGGACTTTTATTCCACTATCCACTATTTACACTTTTATTCCACAATTTGAACAATTGATCGAATTTTATACCCGAAGATGGAGGAGTTCCTTCTCAGGAGGATGGTGACATTTAGCACCAACCTACATGACAGCTTACGGGGAATTCACTTGCTGACATCGCCGCCCACCGGCTCACCGCTCCACCCACAGACAAGCTCTAAACTTCTGATTGGTCTCCCAATACGGGAGAGGGTGTAATGCATGCAGCTGTAAGGGAGTGGGAGAAAGGGAGACGATAGAACAAGGATGAAGAAGGAAAGATCGCGTACGATCCGTAGCTCGTTTATTAAGTTACTGCTTCGGCATTTGTCTGGTATTGATAGAAGAATCCACGGAAATCTACCAATAACAGCAGCCGGCAGCTAGAGTTCTTCTCCAGACAATGGCTGACAGTTGAATCCGACATAGCAATCGAGCTAAAAGATCGAAAACTCGCTAGGGTTTCGAATCCTGAGCAGTGGCAATTGCTGGTTCTGAGAAAAACTCAGCCGTTTTTTAATGGTCTAAATAAGTCATCAAAGAGGCATTCACAACATTATAAACCTATCTTAAAATAAGAAAAAAATTGTAACGGAAAAAATCAGATAAAATAAGGAAAAGTGTGAAAAAGAATTGAATTTGCTGATACTATCAGCAAACGTTGAGAATTGAGATGTCAAATAAAAATAATCAAGTGAATCTAGATGTGATCATCGCATGATACTTACTTCTAAAGAGTCATATATCAATTCCAAAGCTATTATTGACATCACGACAATCCAGAAATAGAATTTAGATTCCGATTTTCAAGGATCATCTCAGTCACACAAACTGGCGTGTCTACAAATTCAGTTTCATCGTTATTTTTGGCAATAAATCCACCGCAATGGAGATAAAAATTTTGTCAAAAAACGACATACGTAGCAATTTACATGGTGATACAGATAATTGAATGCAATGTTCATTAGTGAAAAACCGAATGGATAAATATTCTACTGTCACTGTATAATTAATGCAATGATACGTGGAACTAGAATTTCTTTACCTATTTTCGCCACTTTTTTAATTGACCAAGTACACGAGATCATATTTAACTAGACCGTTCGGCATTTTGTCTGATAATAAATTTGTATCGCATACATGAGCAATTGAGTTCTTTTATTTTCATGGAATGTGACCTAATTGTTGCAGGAAATCACTATATACGTAGTACTTGCGAAAATTCTGTTTTTATGCGAGGTTTAGTGTTTTGAAACCTACCAGTTATTTATTCGTTTCACTAATTATTCTACAATCAAACACTATTACTTATATGCTTTAAATAAGAGCACTATATAGATAATTATTGAAGGTATATTTTACTGGGGTGCATTTTTCACAGGTTCATTTGCAATTTTTTACTTTAAAAATAAAGCCTGTCTTTACATTAGTTGTACATTCCATAGATCTCCATTGGATTAATGAAGAACATTGAAACGAAAAATTAGACATTTTTATATCACTGTCTATGTTTTATTTCATGATATTCTCTATGGATAAAGTAATGCATATAATGTAATCCACATTCTTAAGGAAAAAGTGAAACATCGTCGTTGGTTCTCCTGAACTTTACGTCATTTAACAGGGCGGCAACTGGCTACTTCTCCACAGCATAGCATGGGTTACCGCATCCCAAACCCAAATCCCCGAAATGTCGCGGTTTTGTCTGATTGCTTCGGCAATTAACTTGCGTATTAAGCAGTACAGTCTGCGACAAGAGTTAGGAGAGTTTAACGAGGTGTAAAGCGTTGGTGATGGGGGTGAAAATTCGGTGCGCCAGCGTCCTTAACAAGACTGATGATGTACTTCGCTTGCGGGGAGTATTTGCGTTTCACAATAATTCTTGATTGTGCGGTCATGTGGCCGTTTGCGCCCGTTTTTCCTTTCACAATTTTCACCTGCACAGGCGGCATTATTGAGGTTCCGCTAGTTAACAAGGCTTTAGTACGTAACTCGGCGGTGAATTTACAGAACTATACCCGGTATTTGTAGGAAAGAACGTTTTTTCAACATTGCCACAATCGACATGAATTCCTTTTATGAATTTGCAATTACTGTTCAATATTTTTACTCCATATGTTAATGAAAATTATTACAATTACGGATGTTATGTCTCTTGGAGAACAGAGAAATATATTTAGAATATAAATTATTTCAAGTGAACCAAAATTAATGAAACAGAACCGATGAACTTACTATATTTTAACACCGACTGAATTATATCAATTTTTTAATGAGGAATCAACGTTTGGATTTTATTGTAAAAATGGTTAGAGTTTCATGATTAGAGTCATGATGGATGAATAAGTGAGTGTCATAAGATTTGCTTGTGTGAGTCAAAATGAGGATCATGATAGTCCAATGAGAGTCAGTATAAAAAGACACATGCATTGTTTTTAGGGCGTAAGAATGAAATTTTCGGGGGATATTCTGCTAGTATATTAGTATTATATTACTGAAACTACTAGTAAGTATATTATTAATTATATAACTGAAACTACTCGGAAAGTATATTTGAATGAAATTCCTAATAAATCAACGGACATATGGATAATATATTTGGACGAAAGACCTAACAAAACTCTAATAGCTTACCATTAGCGTTGCCGAAGCTAATATCACTGACTTGATTTTGTCAGAGACATTCCTAAGGCTTCGTAGAGCAACTGGACAAGTAGCGATTATAAAACATTTATGAAGTCAAGGTTCGACAAATGATGGACGTTCCATAAAATAAATTGCATTATGATAAAATAAGTTGTTAAAACCTGTAGATGTGAATTTGTTATGCATTAGTACATTTTTTCTGCAGAAGAAATCAAGAAATTAAATTAAATTGCAAATCTTCACACTTGCAAATCGATATTTGGCAATGAAATACAAATGAGAACTCATTACATTAGCCAAAAAAGGTCAAAACTCATTGGAGAGCAAAATAAATTTAACAGGACAACGTTGAACATGCAGCAGACATGTGTAGTATCGGAGTGAATGCAGAGCCGTATCTACATTTTCAGGAAATAAACTGGGGAAGCAGGAGAAGCAAAATTTAAGAGAAAATTACACAAAAGTGATGAAAAATGTGAAATTTCATGTTTTTCAATGTTTATTGGATCGTATGCACTGTTTTTTTTAATTTAAATGCTTAAAACAGCACCTTGCTACAATTCTTAGTTTTTGAGAAATTATACTTTTTCGAAGCGAGTGTCAATTGTCAAGCCCTTAGTGAGTGAATTTCCTATGCATTTTCCCAAATTGGGAATTTTCAGCACATTCATGCTCTTCTAACAACATACTTCCAAAACTGTTATAGATAATAATATAATTTTAATTTAATTTTACACATTTAATGGAATATTTTTTCGAAATCAGTAATAAAGTGAAAAACTTAACTTCTGTGCCTTCGAACGTATCAAAAGAACACTATCAACATGAATGGATGTTTATAGAAAGACATAAGAGTGGCGAGGTGTATAAATTAATTTTCCAAGAATTAGAAAGCAAAATTTCTGTCTGGTGAACGGAAAATTAGATGCAAATGGCTATTTTATTTATTTCGGTATTACTGAAATTAATCTTTACATATAAAGAATTTTCTTTGGATTTTAAGAATTGGGGAATAATTTAATATGTGGGTAATATTTACTAATGATTTAATCATGTTGTTCGTAAAACCATCCAAAATTATCAATAAACACGACAATGACATATTTCTAAATAGTATTTAATCTGCGAAAATAAAATATTTTGTAACATCGCTTTTTATTCTGGAAATCTTATTGCAAAAATGTTAATAATATAATACAAAACTGATATGTTATACAAAATAACAATTAATAATAATACAACACAAAACAAAAATAAAAAGTATGTATGTGAAATAAGTATGAAAATAAAAAACGGAAAATAAGTATGTGTTTAATTCATATAGTAATTTTTTTAAAAAGGATACAGTTTCGCAGGCGCACTGCAAACAAGATTGCCTACAGATCTCTATTCGAACGGTTCCACGAGAAGTGCGGCGGTAATTTACGATAGGTTGTGCAAAATTTCCGCTAATCACTATTAAGACAATAACCAATTCACATTTCGTGTCGCGCTCACAGAAAGGTATAAAATTCAAATACTATTGGTTGCAAACATAGTAGGAAGTAGATGCAAGGATATAACATTTTACAATTTGATACTTCAATATTCATAAACTGTTTGGCATTCTTGATCAATAAAATACCACACACAATGACACATATCAAGTGACAATGAGTTTTTATTGTCTGTTAAAATAATATTTAGTGACTAATATAATAACTAATAAAAGATTATCTTATAAAAATAATAACTAATAAAATCTGTTTCCAAACTTCACTTCTCACATATTTTTTCTTTAGCACGTACTCACTGATGTGAGGTTTTCTTTCTATCTTTTTTTAAACTCTTCACTCCTTATCACTCTATAATGGAAGTAGCACTTCGAGCTGATTTCAAGTATAGTACACTAGCATACTCGACAGAGTATCATATGCTCGAATGAATTGAAGCATCGGATACTCGACCGAGTCAGTGCTCGTCGCACCTCAATGACATCCATCTTCAAAAAAACAAAAAACAACAAAAAACAAACAAAAAACACTTTGGTGCGGCATGCTAACACGAGTAAAATGCTCGATTGCAAGGCACTAATACACACGTGTTGTGGAGCTCGCTAGTCTTGAGGCTAAGTAGAGGAATTGGAACAACGAATGCCACAGATTAAAACATACTAGAAATCAAAGTGAAAAAAATAAACCTTTTTCAAAAAAGGAGTGACAAATAGAAATATGGGTAGAATGAATAAATGTCAAATGGGCATAACTGTGATCCAACAAAGGGTGGGTATATTTGAATAACGCTCACTCGTAAAAAAGGTTCGTGCGACCTGAACAGCGGCCAATGGAGGCCCAGGGAGCCCCGCCCAGAGCAGAGCCTGCATTTGGAGGAGGCCACTTGCCAGCGCCCGCGAGCGAAGGAGGACGGGCGAGAGGAGATGGGCGAAATGCAGAGAAGCTGCGAGGGCCCACACGAGCGCACACGATTGCGGGCGATTGGCGGCGCCGGCGACGGCAGCGCCGGAAGTGGCGGGCCCGGAAGCGGCGCGGGCGGGCGGGCGCCCAATTACGAGCGCTGCCGCTGCCATGCCGCTCACGTGCCACCGCCCCTCCGCCCCCGCCAATCCGGCCACCCCTGTAACCACCATCGACCCCGACAGTTCCGGCTCTCGTACCACCTTCACTGCCCCCACCAAATCTGCTTCTCTTGCAACCATCGACCCCACCAGTCCCATTTCCCTGCAACAACCATCCTCCCCACCTCCCCCGCCACTCCTGCAACCAGCGCTGCCCCCTTCCCCCCCCCCTTTAACGGCGAAAACGGTCACGGTTCCCGCCTCACCTTCCGCCCCCCTCCCGCCCCCACCACTCTCGCCAGTCCCACCACCCCTTCAACCAGCGCCGCCCCCTTCACTGTCCCTTTCTCGGCGCAAGCCGTCGCTGCCGCGGCCCCGCCTCCCTCTCCCTTGCCCCTACTTCATCTCCTCACACCACCTGGTCGGCGCCGCCCACTTGTCGTGATGTACGGTTTTCTTTCGGAGGCCCCGTTGGGCCGCACGGCACGTCCCGCAGCTCCCGGGCAGAGCTGGCCCGCCGCACGCTCCGCATTTGTTTAACGGGCGGTCTGCCCCGTCCTCGACCTCACTCCCTTTCATCCCACCCCTCCACTCCGCTCCACTCTACTCCCCTCCGCTCCTCGGGTGGCCCACGGCGGCGGGCCGAGATGCTGCTCACGCACAAATTTATCTTACGTTATGTTACGTTTTCTTTACGATACATTATTACTACGGAAATTTAAAATAATTGATACACGATTTCGTATGTAGCCTGTCGGGTAAGGAAAGAGCACATATACACGTGACAAGTGCACGGGGAATAAAAGCAACGGGAGTCACCGGACCTAGTCTACATTGCCTGATTTAATAAAATATCTTAAGCTGTGAGAATAACTAACAAAGATATATGATTAACTGTCAAAAGTGAAGTAGCTAGATCAACATTCACATATTTGATAGAAAAACTAGGTAATATAAAGTTTGTTACGAAAGGAACTTGTTGCCTTGTGTTTATAGACGACGTGCGAAAGGGATAAAATTGGAATGGAATAAACGTGGTCTCATGGTATAAAATTGTTCATTCCGTAGCGTGTTAATAATTATGACCAGTTCATTACTCGCTGAGGTTTTGGATTTAATTGTCCACATATCAATTAAATATTCAGTTCGCTCACTAGTGTCATTTTCAGAAGTCTTTTACACCTATTGTAGCAAGTACACAAAGTTACCTGGCAATGCTTGGGAGAAGTCGAGTGATAAGGGTTGCGAGATGATGCATGAACAACTTATAATGTTCCCATCACCACCACATATTGGCAACGTTAGAGCAAACTGACCTTGTGACCGAGAACTGGTCATCTGCCTAAGTTTCTACACTACAGGGTCTGTTAGAATTTGTTTTATTATACACTACTTGCGGTACCCTGAAGAATTTTATCTGCTGCTCTCTTTCGTCTCTCTCACTCTCTCTCCCTCCCTCTCCCTCTCTCTCCTTCTCTTTCCTTGTCTCAGCCAGGTGGAAGCCAGTTAATTAAAATTGAATTAAAGAAAGTGCAATTTTGTTCTGCAGCACCATCTAGTAGAGTTACAACAAAATTTAGAACAGATAAACCTTCTGGGTGAAAACATGTTCATGTGACAACTTTATGGAGATAATGTAATTTAATTTATTTTATGTTATTAATCTGCGTATTTAGGATTAACCAATTAATATGGTTACCACGGTATTTATAGTTCTGTACGTCAGTGTAGACTACGTCAATATTTACATTGAAAATCGCAAAGAAAAAATAATAGTTTTATGGATTGCTTTTTTTGTCACAAGTTTCAAGGAAAAAGAGCAGAATTGCGTTTATCCTCCAATTTTTTTAAAATAAACACAACACACATTAAAGAACGTAAGTAGTAAGAAACCTGCACAAAAACTGCAGGGGTAGTGACCTCATCGTGTAGTTCCGCTTACGGCAAGCAAACGATGAGGGTGAGATGAGTCCCCGAACTCCTGCGCCTCTTGCAATTGTGGTGCGCTCTTGCGGCAAAACTCCCATAACGCGGGGGCGGCTTCCACCCGAGCCTTTGCCAGCCACCGTGGCAGCGTGGCTCAGCGGTCGTCCGGTTTTTAATGAAGAATATTGAAAGCTGTTTCGTCCCGTATTTCAAACCAGGAGATGCGAGCCCAGGAAGGAAGGCGGTCTCGTGTTTCTGCTCGAGTGAACGTATTGTTCTGCTGCCGTCGTCTCTCCTCCAAAGCTTGAGTAGCCGTGCTCTTTGAGGGACAGATGCCTGCACGAGGGGTAGAGAGGTATATTTGGTTCTCATTTTGAGTTGTTTATCGATGGCAAAAGAAACCATGACTGACAGGCTAAACTTAAGTAACATCATCATCAATTAAAGGGAGAGATTTAAATACAATGGAAAACTACCGCCCACGGTCGGCTAACATTTGCAGCATCGAAGAAATGGAGCGCAATTTACTATTTATACAAGAGATGAATTGGTTAGTAAATGCTAGTTATGTGACAGTCAGAACAATTCTAGAGAAAGTTTTCTTCTTCATATAAATCACCATATAAAATCTGGTATAAAATTATTTCAAAGCATATTATTCAGAGAAATGAAATATGAGGATCACCAGATACTTCAAACTAATTTTCAATCATTCTCAAAATGAACACATGATAATCGAATAAAATTTAATACTTGTAAAATAAAATCGGTAATATAAATTCAAAAACTCAAAGAGCATTTGTTCGCTCTGAACGCTTCTTACCTCACAGATAGTAGATATCTAGTGATAATTGTAAACAACTAAAGCACACCTTAATAAATCGTTCAAAAACGCTTGGTGGGTAATGAGAAATTTACCAGCGGATAAGTCCGATTTATTAGCTTATATATTGTTAGTTCATTACTTCAGTGCTATTCTAGCTGTGAAGACTTGTATTGAATTTGGAATAAGAATCTAACTGCACGGTTGAAAATTTTTTTTTCAGATTCATACATAACAAACTAGATTGAAGTAAGAGATGGTAACCTTTTCTGTCAATTAGTTTTAAAAAGTAATGGTAACCTTTAATATCAATTTGTGTTTGTGTTATAATAGAAATTTCAATTATATTAATAGAACCAATAATTAATAATTATGTATTTATAAAGTTTCGCATTTCGTATTCAAATATTTAAGGCAGGAATCATACATTTGGTCATTAAATTGAGTTAATTATTGCATTTATTTTTCTTTTAAAATTGTTTTCTTATTACATGACTGTATTATACTTTGAATATTGGTTTTGTACTACGATACCTAAGTTGTAAGGAATAACTTTATTATCATTCAAAACAGTGTAAAATCAATATGAATGTTTACGTTGGAAAATAAACATATTTGTAATGGTCTTCTTCTTCTTCTTCTCCCTCAAGCATTAGACCGGTTGGTCCGTTGCGCCTCCTTGATCGAACCATCTTCTCCTGGGTCTACCAGCGCTTCTTCCTTTAGGGATGTACTGGAGCACTTTCTTTGGAATACGGTCGTCTTCCATTCTTTCCAGGTGTTTTTTCCATTGTTCTCTGTATTCCTTAATTTTTTCATTTAAATTGTAAATTCCTATATTTTTCCGGATGGTCTCGTTTTTTAATCTGTCCATTCTTGTTACTCCCAGGACTGATCTTAAAAATCTCATCTCGGCTGCTTGAAGTCTACTGTGTGTTCTGGAGTTCATAGTCCAGTTTTTGCTTCCATAATGTCCGCAAGGCACTGCCATAACTTTATAAAACTTTAGCATTGTGTCTTTACGGACCTTTCCTTTGAGCGGTAATGGTAACGGTAAATGTTCAAATTATAAAATTTACCATTAAAGAGAAAATATAAAGGACGAGAAAATATTATTTATGTGGTCGGAGCAATTTTTATTTACGATCGTCACTTTGAGTCACAATGTATTAACGTTTTAAATATTTGAGTAATAACATAACTCCTCTCTTTGTTTTGAATTATGTTTGAGTGGGCTGTTAAATTTGTCGTTCTTTTGACATTTAATAACTGATATATCAGGAATACACAAGATATCCATGTTATTAATGACAATAACACAGTAACAGTTTAATATTACTCTATAAGAGGTAGTGTGCACTTTAGTAATGGTGTTATCGGCCTCCATCCTTAAAGAAAGTACCGCAACGTCACAATACCAAAGTATCTCTATTACTACATCTCTAAATGTATCTCACCTAACCCATTTAAACCCCTTCGCGCACAGCAAAGCCCAATGGATTTCCTCAAGGGACCCTGACCGGCTCCCTCCAGCCCTTCGATTTCGCCTTCTTCCTGGCGCCCATCGCGTCGCAGCCCCGGCTTCGAGCCCAGGCGACGCACCGCCCGGGCACCGGGGTATTACTCAGGGCATCAGCCTGGGCATTGTGAGGGAGGAGTCCCTCGGGACGCGCTCGGGAAGCAGCTAGAGCCTCTTCCACCGCTCACGAGGCCGCTGCCTCCGCCCTCGGTGCCGCTACCTCGGGCGACGCCTTAGGCGGTGGACGAAGTGGAAGCGGACGTGGCAGTGGACGGGGCGGGGGCGGGGGAGGGGGTGGGGGTAGGGGCGTTGGTTGTGGCGAGGGCGAGGATCGAGCGGGGACGGCGCGGGGATGGGGCCGGGGGCGGGGACGGGGGCAGAGATGGAGGAGGGAGTGAGGGCGAGGGCGCGGGCGCAGGCGAGGGCGCGGGCGCGGGCGAGGGCGCGGGCGAGGGCGAGGGCGCGGGCGAGGGCGAGGGCGAGGGCGAGGGCGCGGGCGGGGCCGGACGTGGGCTGGGGCGCGGGCGTAGGCGAGGGCGTAGGCGAGGGCAAGGGCGAGGGCGCGGGCGCGGGCGCGGGCGGGGGCGGACGGGGGCTGGGGCGCGGGCGCAGGCGGGAACAAGGGCGAGAATGGTGGCTGTTTTATTTCGTTAATATTAAATGAAATCTCTGTCACTAAACAGCATGTTGTATTTCAAACTTCGTATACAATTATTCTTATCTACGCAACATTTGTGCGGCTCAGATGGTCACTAACAACATATTAAAAGTAAATATTTAACTTTACTAAAAAGTGGCGGGGACAGGAAATGGGGGTGGGATATGAGAGATGACAGAAACGGATGAAGAAACATCGAAATTGCGATCATGTAAGAATTGTTTTTTGTAATCTTTGCAATATGGTTGACCTAAGACAAAAATGGAAGAAGCGTACACGAATATATATTAGTAGTAATGAAGTAATTTATACAAGAAATTAGATAGATTGTAAAATAATCGTAGAAAAGGAATAAAATTATTTTAAAATTGTTATGACTGAATTTTTTGTAGATGTCTGCAACGTTTTCTTACTACACCACTGGTTTGTACCAGATTATTTTTTCTTTCCTTACTTCAAAAATTCTATACTCATTACATCACATTAAAAAATTATTTTATCTTTGCGTCTTTGACGTTTCGTCCTCCGCCTGTGACCTCTCAAAATCCTCTGCCGTCGCGACCCTTTCTGCGTCGCCAACTCCTCCAGTCGTCAACAACTCCTCCAAGCCGCCGCCGCCGCCTCTTATGATGGCCGAAGCCTGCCTTTCTGCATCCGCTCTATCTGTGTCAATGCCGCCACCACTCTCCTTACGCCGCTGCCAAGACTAGCCTTTCTGCTTCCACTCCGTCTTTGCCAACTCCGAAGCAGCCTTCCCTCTGTCAACTCCTCCCCTTTCCACCGACTCCCTCCCCTCCCCCCCCCGCCGACTCCATCCCCCACCCCACCGACCACCCTCCCTGTTGACCCTTCCTCCCTCCCGACTCCCCCTCTCCGACGACCACAACACCAATCGTACTTATCTCCGCCACCAGCGATAGTGTCACCGCAACTACCGCTGTCCCCTTTGGCACCTCAGTCACGTTTCTAACACTTGCCCTATTCTACCCACCACTCCCTCTACGGCATTTCCGTCACCTCCGGCATTGCTTCTGTCTACAAGTCCATCTATTCCCCATCGTCTGTGTTATCGCCCACGCACATCTTTAAGGCCAGATTCGTCATCGTTGCTTCCACCGCTACCGATCTGTCTGCCACTACCTTTATTACCTGACGTAACATTGTTATCGAAGCCTCTTCGTTATCCATGTCATTTTTTACAGTAATCTGCACCGTCGCCTTTATTTCTGCCTCTGCCGTCATCTCAGCTTATTTCGTTCCGGCAGGTTCTAGTCTTCTTCCGACTCCATGGCTTTTTTCTGTATCTCTTGCGTTACCGCTGCCGATACCGACTCCAGGGAGTTTGTGCACGCCATAGCGGACAGCTCTATTGATCTTCTGCGCATGTGCAGATGCAGTAAAGTGATGCGAAACTATAACTGCACATGCGCAGAAGATCGATAGTGCTTTAACGTTCGAGGGTGCACAAATTCCCTACTATATCCTCCGTCCGCTTATTTTCTCGAAGCCCCCGCATCCGCTATTCTGCCACCGCCGCCACCTGCTGCCGCTTCCACAATCTTCTCTTTGTCCCTGGCTATTTCCATCTCTACTGCTTCCTGCTCCTCCGTCGCCTCTTCTCGTCATCGACGCCGCTCCGCATGAGCGTTCGTCGCAGTTGGCATTTTCGTTAACAAGAAAAATTATTTCGGGCAGAATCATAATGCCGGATGGGCCAAAAATCATTACCTACGGCAAAGATTATTAATCCAGGAAGAAAGTTTATAAAATATACAGTACGAATTGGATTGACAATGCCAAATGAACATTACTTGTTTGTTTGAATAAAATTCTATGTAGTTTGGGCGTAAGAAACATAACATAAGCGCGTAACTTAAAGTATAAGAAAATATCGAAAATATTTTACTCTTTACATTTGGAAATAACTTCTGGCCCACTCGTGTGTTCTCAATCAACAATAATATTTTCCATTTGTTTCACGTTTAAATCAATTTTAATGTTTTCTTCAATGCTCACCTGAAGAAATCCCAAATCCCAATAATGTCTACCACTACTTCCAGATTGTAATCCTCCGCAATGTTTAAAGCATTTTTTTGCTACTTGCTTGCCGGGAATTGGGCCGTGGCACAGAGCCACTCACAGTGGCCCTGTTCGGGAGCATTTCTCAAGGGATCGGGTGCAGCCACTATGAAAAAAAAAACGCGCCGGGGAGCTGTGTGCGACAAAGACAGGGTGCTTCGGAGAGCAACGAAGTCTCAACGCAATCTGCGCTCCCGGGTGCACCCAATACCATCATTGCTCTTCCTTCTCCCTTCCCGACCCTCGACAGGGCAGATTTCAAATGTACAGGCGCGCAACAATCAATAACTGCGCATCCATAAAATGTCTATCCGCTGTCGTTTTTTCCGGCATGAATATCCATCACATGTGATGAACAATCCTGGATATTGCACAAGGGCAGTGGAAGTCTAATTTTCAGTGCTGTGTCGTGTTCGATCTCGTATCTTGTCGCGTCAATGAATTTCAAAGGCTGACGTTTGGGAAGTGTTTGTTCTTTTATATGCGCATGATTCGATCTCTGCTACGGCCAGTGTCCGAATTATTGAGCTAATGTAAAAACCACTTTCATTTACCAGATGTCCTTTCATGGTTGATACGTATTTAGAACAACGTAAATGTAAATGTTTCAAATATATTTTACACTAATGCATTCATTACAGATCATTACAGGCTAATTTTGGATTTAAAATGCGAGTTGCTTTTTATATTTTTTGAACCATAGATACACCATATGGGTGTTCAAGGCGTGAAGGACATTTTAAATTAACATCAGTTGATTTAAATATTTCTGCATACTATAATATCTGTACATCTTTTGTTAGGTATGAGCTTTAAAGAATGACCGTGATTGGTATATAATGCAAACATTTTAAAACATTGTAAATAGGTACAATTATGCACCTCATGGATGTTACAGAGAGCTAAACATATTTTCCTTAAGATCTTTGTGGACATTTATTTTACTAGTGCGTCGTTAATAAAACATTTCACATATAATTACTAGTCGAGTGTGGCATCACCGATGCTGTAAACTGTTTTAAAAGTATTTTAATGTGCGGAAATTTTGAAAAACCATGGATAGCTTTGTTCAAATAACTTCTTACAGTAACTGACTGTAGAGTTCCCAATAAATGATAATGTTATACGCCCGTTCATACTCCTAACATCTAAATGCCTTGCATATTACTTCCATACGGTGTGTGAACCAGTAATATTGCACTTTCAAAATTGTAATCGCCTTACATACTTGCAGGTATGAATGATACGAATAGTTAGAATTTAGTACAGATAAATTATTTGCGCTTTTCGCTAATAGGCATATAAATGCACATGATTACCTGCAAGCTATTATTCAGCATTATTATATAATCCTAATAAAAGATCATTCTCAATTACTTTCGAAAATTATGTCACAAAGTCTTCTACAAATATATTTAATTATTCCCTGGATTTGCTTAACCCATCCACAATTTTCTGTATTTTTTAAGACTTTAAAACTCCACAAAACCTGTTCACTTTTACTAGTGGAAGTGTTCTATAAATCATTTTGTAGGCGATTCCACATATACATTAAAAGACGACTGTTTTGTAAGTTTATGTGAATAAGGAATTATTTAAGTATATTAATAATACGTTGTTAGTCATATTCATTTGAAAATCGGTATATCCACGCTTAAGAACGTGAAAACGAAACGTTGGGTTGGTGGATGTGTTTTCATAGTCAAACGTATTCACAGCACTGTTTTCTCCATATTCACGTCTAACACTGTTCTGTTTTGGGTTCTCATAAACAATTGTAGGGGTAGCTTGAGTTGTTAAAATGTGCAAGTCTTGTTTTTAGACATAATACACTAATTCAAAAGTAAAACAATTCTGACGTTTTATTATTTAATAACAATCTAATCTGGAATAGACACAGTAAATAAAATGGTCAAATATTATACATTATTACAACAGGCAAAATAAAAGAATGGCCACTTTATCTTTTTAACAATAATCGGAATATTGAATGGTAATTGCATTTATTCAAACAGAGCATCTTTGATCACAACAAAATAAAATTAATATCTGAGAATTGTATGTCATCTTTAAATCGGTTTTTCAGTAGTTCAATGAAAATAGCTGTGGAAAACGTCATAATTGAGAGTCCACATCATAAAGATGCAAAATTTCAAGGAAAAATAAATGAATGGAACAACAATACATGTTTGAATACAGGAATATAAAATTGGAGTGTAAAAAAAATTGGAGTTCACAACTTTGAACTACATTATTTTAATACAAATTACAGCGATTCAGAAGATCAAATTGCCGAACCAAATTTTTCGCCGTTTTAATGAGACGCTGTGACTTCCAAATACGTTTTCCGTGAAGCTTTAAAAAAAACTCCATGCAAATTTTTGTTTCTTTCATTGATGACTGAGGCTGATTTAAATGACTATGCTGATGAAATCTTTTTTATTTTCTAATTTTAATGACACTTTTTTTAAACATCATATTTCACATTTTTCGCCAATTTCGAGTTATAAGTCATTCTTTGCCTTTTCCCGTAATTTTTATTGCATTTCTTGCTAGTTTAATGGATTTTAATATAATTTTAATGGTACTTTCCTCAACTATTATTTACGAGATGCAAAAAATATTTTCCACAGAATTCCTTAGCATTCTAGTCGATTTCTTTGCTCAGAAGTCGTTCAGTCAGCCGTTGTTTGTAATTTATGTTTCCTGTGATAGCTGCGATTTCCTAGTGAAAAACAGTTCAAACCAAACGAATGCAAGCTGAGTGCACTTGAGTGAATAGAAAAAGCCTCGGAGTAGCCTCGGAGTAGCCTCGGAGTAGCCTCGGAGAAGAACGAATATAATAAAAGAAGATTAAGTTCTTCCGAACTGGTTTTGATCACATTTTTAACATTACTTTTTTCTTTTAGATCGTTTTTAAAACATTTTAAGAGTATTTTATTGATATATTTGGCTATTATTTTTATTGATATTATCAGTCTTCATTTTTGCTCCCCTTTTTATCGGAAATGTTTTTGAGATAGAATTACATTAATCTCGCACCCAATACCAATTACAAAATTAAAAAGAATGCCTTCCATACAATAGAATTCATTCACACAAATGTAAATATACTAGTTTTGCAAGATTCACATTTCAAGTGTACCTACTTTTTAATCTCAGATATTTTATCAAATTTAATGATTCTGTAATATTTAAATTACCAACTTTAAAATATAAATAATTGTGTAATTGATGTAAAGATATAGGTACATGCATTAATTTCAGTTTATAGACATTTTCTACAATTGCAGTAAAGTGGTATTTTTTTAAAGTTTGGACGTGAAGAAACGTAACTACTAGGGGGACCAAAAAATATAAACAGTTTGTCCATAGCAAAATGGTCATCAGCTATTCTTGAAAAAGGAGATAATAAAGATCCTACAGATAGAAAAAAACGTTGAAACAGTATGACGTTACTTAAAGATGGTGAGACACTAAGCTGGTGACGGACGATGTCACACCTTCTCGCGATTGGCGAGTCAGGAAGTTAAGATAAGCTTATAAAGGTGAAACAGGACTTCAGTGTATTCACTTTTCATTAAAACATTTGGAGTCCGATTGATTGATTGATTAGTGATTCCGGGCACGGCCACTACCAGGGTCATTAGGTACGTAAGTGTAATGCGTGTATTTTGCTCTGGAGGTGGTGATGATCTTTCGCCCGCTGTATGGCGAGATCCGGCGCCGACCTACGGTCGGCTAGCGGGGTTTTCCCTCAACCAGGTATCTCCCACTAGCGGGGCAGCACTCCAGCCGGGACAAGCTCTTAGCTCATGACGGGTCTCCCGACATGTGAGGTAGTGTAGTGCATGTTGGTGTGTGTGCGTGTAAGGGGTGGGGATACGACAAGAAGGAGGAAGATGAGATCGCGCACGATCCGTGGCCCGTTTGTTAGGGTACTGCTCCGGCATTATCCTGGTGTTGATTAGAGAAACCACGGAATACTACCGATCAGAGAAGCCGGCTTCTAGAATTCTTCTGCACACCGATGCTGAATTCGACCTATCGTTTAAGCTAGTGTCGAAAATCCTACCACCGTTGGGACTACGAACTTAGGTCCTCCGTGTGAGAGGAACTTCAGTGGCATCAGTTGATGCCCTGAGCCATCTCTACCGGTGAGCTGGTTTTGAGAAAATGACATTGTAGCGTTTCTAAAACAACGGCAATATTAAGCTCATTTTCACTGAAAACGTTTAACTTTTGACTTTTCAAAAACCTTCATTAGAAATAATTTAAACCATTTGTTCTCACAAATGCAATAAAGTATGAACAAGTTCTATAAAACTTTGTCTTGCATTATTGAGTTTTACTGGATGATAATTCAGCTGGTTTGAAAAAATTATGAGATATTCATTGTTCACAAGTTCAGAAGTCTATTTAAAAGGGTGATAATGCTTTCACTAATTGCATTTGTAACTACAAATGATTTAAATTTATGAAAATTAATTATTATTAAAAACAATGATTTTAAATTGTGAAACTTCGATTTGAAAAATAATACAATTCAGAAAAAAAAAATCCAAGTCAAGATTTTGAATTGTGAAACTATGTTTTGAAGAATATTGCAATTCAGAAAAACGTAGCAAATACAAAAACAACCGAATAAAATAAAATATAATATTTTTATATTGGAAATATTTGCAACAATATTGAAAACCTTGAATGACTCAAAATATTTCATACCTGATCCAACAAGTAATTTTTGAACATTTATCCTGTGCAATGTTTAATGTAATGTTTAAAACGAAATGTGTAATGTTCCTAAGGAAGAAAAAATACTTGTTTCAGGTAATAAAACATATTGTAAATTAATAAAAATTAATAAAATTAGATGTTTCGGAAAAAGTATTGAACCCTTCCATTCATAATATATAGTTTTTTGATGAATGTTTTACTTCTAGAGATTAATATTTTTTAAATCATTTTTAAATTACATTTACAAGATTTACATATCATAAAATTCACAAATGATTTTTTAAAAGATTCTGAATACGTAATTGAATAAATAATAAAATATAAATGAAAATCGCAAGTTAAATTAAATAAGTAAATTATTAAATTAATGTTCAAAACAGTTGTTAGTCCTCTACTGGTTAACATATTAGATTAGAAAAATATAGTCTAATTACTGTTGTGAACAACGTGCAACAAAATAATATTTTCAATAATCTATTATAATTTTATGAATATTGCTTTATTGACCAATAAAATACTTAATAAGGTCTATATAAAGTTTATATACAGAGAAATGAGATATACCGTTGAATCAATGCGAAGAAAAGAAATGAGAAAGAAGACTCACGAAACAAACGGTAGAATAATGGAAGTAAATTCTTTAGCTGTGATACGTTTGCGATTCAGTTTTCAAGCAGTTACTAAAAGAATTCAAACGACTTCAGATCCGAGATTATTATTTAATATTCTCACACATATTTCGAGTCTGTATCAGTTATAGCGATATCTTTTATAGTATAATCAGTTAAATCTATCAATACAAATGATGCAATAAATGGTAAAGAAAGAATAGCAAAATGGATGCGAACTAGGAATGCCATTTGATGCTCCGCAAACTTCACAAGAAATAAACTAAATATTAATTGCTGTAACAAGCGATCAAAAGCCGGCGCGCCACGCCAATACCTCGGCTGTGTTCATCGCTGCCGCCCATTGGCTTACTCCTACTTAGCGACAATGAGGTGGAGGAGGAGGAGAGAAGGTCGGAAAGATAGAGAAAGAAAGAGGAGAGAAGAGAAGTCGTGATTTGGACGAGAAAAGAAAGGGAAGATCGGTGGATAGAGAGAGGGAGTAAAAGGAAGATTAATGAGATGAAGGCAGGTTTGAACGGAATATGAATAGGCGGACGAAGGAAGAGAGGGAGTAAAATGGATGAAAGGACGGAAGGAGAGAGAAAGAGGTACAAAGAGAGGTAGAGGGAGGGATGGAAAGAGAGGGAGCCGGAGGATGGGAGGTTAGAAGGACAGGAAATGAGTAAGCGGACGAAGGAAGAGAGAGAGAGAGAGAGGAAGAGAGAATGAAGGGGGAGAGGAGAAGAGAGAATCGAGGGAGAGAGAGGAAAAGAGAATGAAGGGAGAGAGAGAGAAAGAATGAATGGATAGAGGGAAAGAGTGAATGAAGAAAGAGAAAGAGTGAATGAAGAGAGAGAGGTAGAGAGAATGAAGAGAGCGAGGAAGAGAGAATGAACGGAGAGAGAGAGAGAGTGAATGAAGTGAGAGGAAGAGAGAATGAAAGGGGACAGAGGAAGAGAGAATCGAGGGAGAGAGAGAGAGGAAGAGAGAATGAAAGGGGACAGAGGAAGAGAGAATCGAGGGGAGAGAGAGGAAGAGAGAATCAAGGGAGAGAGAGGAAGATAATATGAAGAGAGAGAGGATGAAGGGAGAAAGAGAAGAGATAATCAAGAAAGAGAAAGGAAGATAATATGAAGAGAGAGCGAGGAAGAGAGAGGGAGGAAGAGAGATTGAAGAGAGAGAGAGAGAGAGAGAGAGAGAGAGAGGGAAGACCGCAGGAAGAGACCGAGCGAACCGCGTGGGGGGTCGATGGGCGCTCATAGTGCGCGGAGAAGAGCGCCCGAGGAGATGGATTTGGAGCGTTTACAGACTGGGCCGGTCCGCCACTGCGTAGAGCCAGGACCTGGAGGTCCGTGCAAAGGCCTACCCCATCGCACTTGCCCGCGCCCGGCCCTCACGCGCCGCCTCAAACGCTCTCTCCCTCAGTCACACTCCACAACACGTTCAGCAACGGAACATACTTCTCCGTTGTTCAATTATCACGCTACAGAAATGCTAATATTTTCACGAGCAATTATAAATTTAATCCTAGTCGTTAAGTAATCTGGGACAAAATGAGAGAGTTGTGCAAGCGCAAATTGTGGTCTTACAATATCTTTACTCTTCGTTTTCAAAAACAAAACAACTTATTTTCAAAGTATATTAATTTAAATATTTTTCGAAGATAAAACTTGCGGTTTGTTTATTTATTTTCGTAGAAGGTGAATTACTTTCTAATCCCAATTACTTGTTGTGGATGAAGTCATCCGGAGTTACCGAACATTGAATTTTCACAATAATATTAAAGAATGTTTATTTCAGGTTATTTTAAATTCAGTCTAGTGACAGTAATGGCATAAGTCATGTGAAAAATGAGAAATGTAAGTGATTTTCTTCTTATGGCTGCCATCCTCAACACGTCTCTCTCCATCTGGTTCCATTCCACTTCTACTTCGTAACCCGCGGATCTGCTGTACCTGCTTTGGACTGTTCTCCCTTCAACGTCAGGCCCGCCCTCTTCTTTTTGACCTTTCCCGCGTCACCATGCCCAGCCCCCAAAATGCCCGTACTGTCCTGCAAACCGCAAAGCCTTGGTGCATACATTTTAAAAATATTCGTTTCGGTACCTCACGATTTGCTAGTTTTCTCCCCAAAACTGCTTGCTTCGAGAATGTAAAAAAAAATTTCTTCCCTAAAGGTGAACGTTTTCAATTATGAAAATATTTCAACTCCCCTTTTGATATTTTAAATGTAAAGCAAATAGAAAATTACTTAATTCATACATTACTTTGAATAACAAATTAATTTTAAAAGATACGTAAAAATGAGTTCATGATTAAACAAAGCTGAAAAGAAAGATCAAGAAACACGCCGAGAAAACAGAACTGAACCGCCAAGAAAATGTGCGCAAACGACCAGACAAGATAAGGCCAACGAGCTGGGAACGAACCACGTACATCTTCCCACGCGCCGCTCCTCCCGAGCAGAATTAGTGGCTGAGGAATGAATGAGGAGTGAAATGAACTCGGGGGCTTTTCTAACGGCAATTTCATAGCAAATTGCCTAGTAGTTACTGTTTCGCCAAGGCTCTGAATGCAGCCCATTAATTCTTGCACTTGTTCTTGTTAATGCCTCGCTACAAATTACTTGATTGCCTTTTAGTCCGCGAAGAAGCCACCGCAATAAACTGGGCGAGGGCGGCGTCGGCGGTGCGGGAGAGGGGGGGGACAATCTCTCAGGCGGCAGACAGACGACGGTCGCTTCCTGCGCCTCCGCTGCGCCGGCGCAGTCCGCGCTGCGCCGCGCTGCGCCGCGCTGCGCACTCCCGGCGACGCGCAGGCGGACCCCGAAAGCTGCGCAAATAATTGAGGGATTCGCAGAAATAAGTGGACCGTCAGGAACGGGTTCTGCCTAGAGAAAAGTATTACGTTCGGGGTATGTCTGAGTGGTTTTTTGGGAAACAAAATGTTTGATTAATGTAATCAATTTCAAGGAAGTAACTGGGTAAATTATATATTTCTTCGTAGTTACAAAAAAAAGAAAACCTCTTTGTTAGGAACATTTCTGTCAAAAATTACTAGTTAATACTACATATTGTTTCTACTAGGACGAAAAGTATTATTGCATGAAATCCTACTGTAATAATGCAAAAACGTCTTCAGTGTTTGATTATATTGGAGTATAGAGTTCTGTTAAGTATAAATAGTCCATGTCATCATATCTACTACAAAATAATATTAACATATACTGAAATGAAAATTTTTCTAATTAGTAACTAACTGAAGTGACTTCTGATTACCAAGATACATACACTATGTGATCAAATGTATCCGGATATGTGGCTGATAACGACTTACTAGTTCGTGGCGACCTCCATTGGTAATGCTGGAATTCAATAGGGTGTTGCCCCACCCTTCGCCTCGATGACAACTTCCACTCTCGCAGGCATACTTTCAATCAGACGCTGGAAGGTGTCTTGTGGAATGGCAGCCCATTCTCCACGAAGCGCAGAGGTATCAATGTTGGTCGATGAGGCCTGGTATGAAGTCGGCGTTCCAAAACATATCTAAAGTGTTCGATAGGATTCTGTGCAGGCCAATCCATTACAGGGATGTCCTTGTCGTGTAACCACTCCGCCACAGGCCGTGCAGTATGAACAGGTGATCGATCATGTTAAGAGATGCGCTCGCCATCCCCGAATTGCTCTTCAACAGTGGGAAGCAAGAAGGCGGTTGAAACATCAACGTAGACCTCAGTCGTAATAGTGCCACACTAAACAATAAGGGGTGCAAGCTCTCTCCATAAAAGACACGACCACACCATGAAACCATTTTGGGCTTGCCTGTATACTATTGATCACATAGTGTATTTCTTTCTCAACATTCATTATAGTACAAGGGTGAGATACTTCAGTTTGAAGAAAATTTTACAAAAAATCCTGGAAAAACTTTTACATGATGTACTCTAATTCTAATGGCATAATATATCTTTATAATCTCTAATATTGATTAGACTGAGAAGAACAATTTCTCCCAAATTATTATTATTGCATCACTCTGAAAATAGGAGATTATGGAAATGACTTCTCACTAAGGTAGTTAGTGAGCAGTCATTGCGTTTTCACTCCAGCGTTGGGTATGTCACTGCATGGTAGCCATTTCAGGAATGTGCTCCGTACTTGTACGTTAATGTTTATTATCCTTGCCGTTTTACCGTTTTCAGGGGGTCAGCGATAAGAGGGACGGGCTCATTTTTTTATTAATTTTTCCGCTCATTTAATTTTTTCTCAGATTTGGCAATGATTTTACGACTGGATGCCCTTTACACATAGACAACACACACACTATCACGAAACACACATAACCATATCCGAGACGGGATTCTAATCCACGATCTTTCGGTGCAAGAACGCCACGACACCACTGTCTTCGCGATCTCGCCAACCCGTATCGGCACTCCGTTCTATTACGCACTAATTCAAATAAGTTATCTTATTTAGTAGTACAGGAAACGTACTAGTCAGATACAGACAAACATTCTCTGTGCCTTTTAAAGTTGTTTTATATAACAAATTTAGTAATATTTTTTTAAATTTATAATTATGCACAGTACTCACTACATGTGCGCTACTATCATCTTTAAGATCAATACTTTTAGCTTCCATTTTACATAGCCACATAAAGAAATACTCGAGTTTCCACCTCCATCCGTTAAAAGCAGCCGAGTCAGAATTCTCCCCGAACACAGAGGCATGCTTTATTTTTCCTTCCGCAAATATGGCGGCTGAGTTTTAAACATTTTCGGTGCTCTCGCGGGACGCTAAGTCACCACGTCGGGAAATCTCTCATGGCGAAGCGCGCGCCGCGCAGCAGGAAACTATTAAGATGAGTTATATAACTGCAAAGTTTCCTTCTTAACAAGATAAATATTATACATTTTGCTCAAGTTCTCTTCTATGAGTTCCCCGAGCGTTATATCTATGCGCGGCACTCGTTGATGGGACTTGAAGAAGACGCAACTTTGTAATAAACACCATCTGCGAACAACTCGACCCAGTTACTCGGGCCGACACTCGTTCGAGGCGAAGGGAAATATTTCGGATAGGCAAACTGCGTTTCTTTTTTGTGGGGGATCAATTTTTCATGATTACTTTTTTCACTTTCGTTGACAATTGGGACCTATATCCTTTCAACAGTTCAAATTAAGCTAATTTATTATATATCAAAAATAAGACAATAAAGAAAGAAAGAAACAAATAATGAAGACGAATTTTTTATTAGTATAACATACGTAGTGTACAAATGATTTGTCTTGGAGTATTTTGTGAGAGTTTATATTAAATTCCATCGATATTATTAGTAGCCTTCAAAACAAAACATATTTAGGTAAAGCAGAAATTAACTTCAACACTAGTATTCATTGTCCTGGATTGATTCATTGATTGATTAGTTACTCCGAGCACGTCTATGGCTAAGGTCTTTAGTCCTTATTATTTACTAGGCTGTCCGGGTGACGCCGCGTCTATGGCGAAGGTGCCGACGTTTCGGTCGCCATTCTGCGACCTTCCTCAGGGCGTAATGCCGGTCGCAGGAAGGTCGCAGAATGGCGACCGAAACAACGGCACCTTCGCCATGGACGCGGCGTCACCCGGGCAGCCTAGTAAATACTGACTCCGGCCGCGGAAGCCTACGCTCTGTTTTTAGTCCTGTAAGTGTAGTGTATGTTTTCACTCGGGAGATTCGGCGTCGATCTGCCCATCGGCTGGCGGGGTTTTCCCCAACCAAGTACCACCCATCAGCAGGGCACCACCTCAGCGAATAAAATATCGAATCTTCGGATTGATCTCCGGACGAGTGTAGTAGTGTGTGTGAGTAAAGGCGAGGATAGGATAAGGCAGAGGAAGAGCAGATCGCGCGCAGTACGTGGCCGGTTCGTAAGAGCACTGCTCCGGCATTCGCGTGGTATTGATCGGAGAAACAAACGAAAACTACCGATCAGAGCAGCCCGCCCCCAGAATTCTCGTGGAGTCAGCGACTTAACTTCCCCTAACTTTCCAACCAGCACCCTGCTACCATCGGAACTCGAACTTAGGACCTCTAGTTCTAGAAAAATATAGCAAAATGACATCACCTAATATCTTAATGTAAAAAGACAAATATTAATACGCATTTCCTTAAAATTGGCTCAAAATATATTTTCCGTTCAACAATGTATTTTCTGATAATTTACTTGTACTATTTATTTATTTGTTTACACCTTATTGACACCTTGGTCTAACAATCTTGTACCCACAATTCTGCCATTATCCATCGTTTTCAAGAGATTTTTTGTCCGAGTCATGAATGTTACATTAGTATTTAAAACAATAATTGCTTGTTGCATTGTTTTCATATTTATTATAGTTTGTTACCTTAAAATTGCAACTTCCATAAAATTTCAAGAGATTTTTCAATAATAACGAATTAAATGTGTCACTTTGCCGCATCATATGAGCTATGGCTCTTCTAAAGTTTGAACACATTACCAATGCAGGTTAAACACAACTAATAAACGAAATTTATTATTTAAATAATAGCATTATTTATATGGTCTCTAGTTTTAATTATGCTGTTTGATATAATGCTTTTATTATTCATAACTTTTACCCATTAATTAGAATTATGCCCCGTAATTAAATTCTCTCTCTGTCTCTCTTTATCTCTCTCCCTCTCTCTTTCTTGCTCCTTCTCTCTTTCTCTCTCTCTCTCTCTCTCTCTCTCTCTCTCTCTCTCTCTCTCTCTCTCACACACACACACTCTTTCTCTATCTGCGTTAGTTAATTTACTCTAAACGGCTTGCTAGAAATACGTCCTATTCATTGAAAAAGTGAAAAATCTTATTAAAAACTAAAACAGTTATGTGAATCCTATTAAAGATGACGGTAAAGAAACCGTGCTACAATATGCGTCCTAAGGTTTACTAAATCAAACCAAATGTAACCTACACGAATGTGACACACTTCTGTGATTCGAATTACTAATTTCTCGAAGGCCAAGTAATTACACCTCAGTAGTAATGATAGCCCTACGCTTAATAAAAGCTACGTCAGCAATAATTCTGTATCAAATGGAATAAATTACAAAAGGTGTTGAGCATTATAAATGTAAATCAATGCAAATATATTTTAACGTGGTATGTTCATGAATTTCTCCGCTCATTTGGATGACCAATCGCTGGTCTAGCACGTAATTGTTCGTAAAACCTCTTTGATAAATGTGAAGTAATTTTAGGCACAATGCTGTTCATACTTCAGAAAGATAAATGCTTTGACCAAAAATAACTAATTATGTTGCTTCATGAGATTTCACAAAATTACAAACTCGCCAAAACAAATGAAGATTCAGTACTGACAATTATCGAACCCATTTCTGTCATTAAATGAGATTAAATTACCGATAATTGAGAATATACTCTGTATTCTCGAATTCACCCGGCAGCTTTGCTTTGGAATACACATTCAACTTCCACTGGGTAAATCAGATCGCTCGATAAAGGCCAACAACCTCATATGTATTTTTAGTGTCTGTCAGTAAAAATGCTTCTCATTTATATTGAATGTCATTAGTATCAATATTATAAATGAATAATGGTGATGTTGAGAAATTAAATATGAGCCACCATTATCGACTCTCGATGCTTTGTTAACTTGCCAACCTAAAATGATGATTTACGGCACACTACAACGCAAAAATAATATTTCATTTCCTCGGGAGTAAAATAAAAAGTAATTTCACAAAGTATAAACGTTCATATCACACAACAATTATGCCGCTTTGAATAAAATTATACCCTGGGCAAGATTGGGTAAGCGGAGGTGGAGTTATTCCAATGTTTCGTTTGACTGACAGAATACTGCAGGATATAAACTTATATTACTGCTTATTTTGAGACAACTTACACTATTTTGTGTTTTAAATCCTTCCTAAATAATTATTTTCTTTTAAAACCATCAAAAATTGTAACATTTTTCTCCTGATCGGTTTTTATGATTCAAAAGTATCTGAAAAAAAACAACTGCATTTTTAATTATCTCCTCCACACTAATTTTACGGTTCTCAGAAACCTTTACTTCAGTAATAATATCTAAATATATAAGGAAAACATAGATGAACACTGCAGCATTGAACCTCCCGCGACAAATCGCACGACGTAGCTAAGAAAAACAATTGAATTACATTGTGCGTCAGAGCAACTTCCAAGAGCGTTCACCCGTGGGGTCGGTGTATTAATAGAGACGCAGCCTAAATGTGTAAAAGATAAACTTGGTTACGGATAAAGCGGTTACGTCGTTGAGGTTGGCAGCGCTGACGACGAGGTGAATGGGGTGGATGGGAAGAGGGGTAGCTTCGAAGAGAGGGGTAGAGCCGACGAAAAAATTAGTTTGCGGAAAGCGACGGCGTAAATTGGTAATTAGTTTTGTAAGATTCCGCCAGGCGGCAGTGACGGGCTGCCACGAAGGCGGCCGAGAGTGATAAGGTTTAACCCAAACTCTGGGCGGGAGGGCGGGTGGGTGGGAGGGGCGGACGTGGATGTTGGAGGGGTAATCCGATTGGCCCTCGACAGGGAGCGTAGGAGGGCGGAAAGGGCGGGGAAGAGCCGAAGGGCTAAGGGGAGGATGGGCGTGGGGAGAGCCCTTGGGGGACGCCGGGGATCTGATCAACCCGATCGGTAGGCCGGCTCCTGTCAGCGCCTGGCGACGCCCCCGGGAAGGAACCTAGAAGGCCTCAGGGATGGAGAGAGTTCAAGGAAAAGGGAGAAGGATGGAGAGAGGAAGGGAGAGAGTTAGATTTTAGAAGGGAATGAGAATTTGGGGAAAAGAGCGAGAGAGAGGGGTGAGATGATGGTAGGCAGGAGAGTAATCGTTTGTTGTGGAAAGAGGGAAACCTCAACTGATGCAGTATATTATCTGTGGGCACGCAGGTGAATTTCATTTGTTGACATATTAGAAATAGGGGAATATTGATCTCTTTTCAAAAGTTTGGAACTTCCAATAATTTTAAAAAAATTTTAAGCTCAGACCTCCGAATAGGCTGACTAAGAAAGAACAATCTAAAATTCATATACCTAAAAAATCTTAACATTAATTTTTTTCTAACCAGGTAATTAAGCTGAGCAATATCATTAAGCAATAAAGTTAATAATCTTCCAAAAAGTTGATTTTCAAATATAATGTATGAAAAATTACCTTCGAGTTACTATAATTTGAGTCATGTGATGATCGTAGTTTTTGTCAACGATGTTCTTTCGGAAAAGAAATATAACAAAATAAAAAAGTTATCAGTTCTCTTAAAGAATATCAACACAATTCATAATAATGTATCATTCCATAAAATACTTAAAATATATGGTTGCCAGGGGCCATCGCCCATCACCTATTATAAATTGTGAGTAGAGCCTCCGTAGTCGTACGTAATAAATCATTTTATTTCCATGAATACGATTAAATCCTGATTTCCAGTGTTTCATTTTCTTCCATACTACTTACATTTTGTAGAGAAAGTATCGCAAGTTTGCAGAAAAAAAACATTTTCTACCAGGAACACTCATTTGTGGTTCTGTGTCACCGAAAAATTCTAGTTCCTCTACTTAATAAATAATTTCTTCTAATAAGATATGTAGTCAGAATAGACGTTTTCTTGATCTTTGATACTCCAAAACCGATTGACGGCAAAACGCGCGCCCATCCTCCGTACGTCTGTCCGGGCGTGAACATCGTTTGCGGTTAAAACTTAGGCAGGAATTTTATGATCAATTATGTTCCCCAAATCGATTTGGTCGATGTCTTAGCCCCCTTTAATTCGAAAATATGAAACAGACTTTCCCCCAAAGAGTATTACGTCACAAAAAATTGTTCCAAATACTTTTTAAAATATTTTTCTCGAATTTTGCAAAATATATTTATAAAAAACAGCACAGTTTGGATTTTAGTTGAATACTTTGAATACTTGAAAAATGAAAATATTACAAATAATTCAAGAGGGTACTAGCTGATGTAGCATCACTAGTAAAACTCATTTAGAGAAATTATCCAATCTATGTGGCAACCCTGTTAACGGTTCAAAATTAAATAAATTGTCATTTTTAATTACATAATTAAATTTATAATTTCTCCCTGAAGTTTTATTTTTTACAATAAAATGGTGGTTTAATGGGTGTTTAATAAAAAAGGGGGTTCCAGAGAGACTCTGAAATGCTGATGCCCCTCTCTTGTAAGCCTATGCAAACACTGCGTATGATCTGCGCAAATGCAAATAAAGATAATGGAAGAACTGCGTGTGATATAAACATACTTATGTTTCCGAATTAGTTCGAAAATATTTTAATTATTGTAACTTTAAACAATAACATTATCAAATAATAAATATGATTTTTATTTTTTAATGATATTTTATTGATTGTTATTGCATTCTATACGGAGCTATAATGCATAAATTAGTTGGATGGAGAGAATCGTGGTTACAAGGAAAATGTAAAAAATTTTGAATAATGCTACGGTCTCTTATGGAATTGTGAATGAGAATTATGGAAAAGAAATATGAAAAGACAGACGGAGTTATGTTTCATGATGCAAAAGTTATAATATTCATTCAAACTCGTAACAGCACAATAGTAGAAACTTTGGATAGTACATACGTAGCATGGTAAAAAGAGACAATATATATCAACGCTTATTATTGACCCATAAACTTTTCTAATACAGAAAAAATTCCGTAAAATACGTCAATAAGGATATAGAACTTCACCCTCAAGCACCATGACAAGAGACACTTTCTCGTTTTGAACTTTAATCCGACCACAGCTCGTCATTGCCAACACGAAGCAATAAAATTTAATATCGTCTAGAGGAGTTTTGTAATATACATGGAAGCTCGCGATTGGTTACAGTTCCAACAAAATTTTCTCAAACTTCGTCCTTCTCTTTCATAAGTTAGATTCTGTAGGACATTTTATTAGATGAAACTCCCCTTGTAGGTTATTACTTTAGTTCGAAACATTTGGCACAGTAATCAGATGTATGAACACGATGTTTATCGATACAAAATCTCGATTCCAGCACGCACACTTTTCCATAATAAAAAGAGAAAGCGAAAAGATTGAAGGCGAAGGAATATCTTTGTGGGAGCTAGGGGAACTCCCCGCAAAACTTTTATTCTTCCTCCAAAGAAATAAAAAGGGTTAGAGGAGAATGGAGGGGCAGGGCGCGAATCCGTGCCAACGAGAAACTTCACAAAATGGCGCACTAATTCCGGACGGTAACTTAGAAGCGATTGGCCGCGATCGCCCGCTTTGTTTGCGGAGGCAGCGCGATCTGGCGGAGGCGTAGCCAATTACCTTGGTGGTCGGCGCGCCGGGGAGGCAGCAGGCCGGTGAGGACGCCGATGCCAGGGGTGACGAAGACGCTGACGGTGATGGTGACGGTGACGAAGGCAGGAATAGGGACGGTGGCGGGGATGGTGACGAAGACGAGGAGGGAACGGGGACTCTCAAGGGATTGGGGATCATGGACCGTGACGGAAACGGTGACGGAGACCGTGGCGGGGACTTTGACAGCGACAGCGACGATGACCGTGACCGTGAGCATGACCGTGACGGTGACGGTGACGGTGATTGTAAACGTGACGGTGACGGTGACCGTGTCGGTGACGGCGACGGCAACGGCGAGAGTGACAGCGACCGTGACGATGACGGTGACCGTGACAACGACGGCGACCGTAATGGTGATGGCGATGGCGACCGTCACGGTGACGGCGACCGTGACGGCGACGGTGATCGTGAAGGTGTTGTTAGGTAGTAGGGCTGATGGTACTGGCGGTGGTGGCTGCAGCAGCGCTGGGGCTCGGGTGGAAGTAGTAGATGTGACGACATGGGCGAAAAAAAGGCTGCCGAACATGCCGGTCGTGGGCAGTAGCAACGGTTGCAGAGGAAGGATTTGAGGCAGTTTAAAGTTGCCTTTCACGAAAGAGCTATTGAGAGTTAAAGAGGTGGGAGAGGCGACCCCTGAAAAAAACCTAGGTAGGCTTGAAATTCAAGCGAGTTAAACACAGCCGTACTCCCAACAGGAAAATAACTATCGTGAAAATGCACTAACAAATAGTTGAAACTGGAGAGACATCTGTTATCACCGAAGGCGAAAACACCCAAATTGATGGGGCGATGAAGGCAGAGGGAGATATAAGGAATATTAAATAACGAGAAAATAAATGAGAAGTGGAAAATAAAACACGGTTAGAATGCGACGAAATAGATAAACAGAATCAGTAAAAGGAAACCAATGGAAGAGAGAGGGACAACGAAGAGGCAAGTTCAAAAGGAATCAGACGAAAGCAAAGGGCAACGGGAATGTGTTAGATCCAAGGCCAGGCAGTAACATGAAAATAAGCCCACAAGCCAGCAAAGATAAAAGTAGTACAAAAACAATATAAAGTACAATTGAAAATAAATCATTGGCTTTTGCGAAGAAGGTGAAAGGCATGTTTTCTTTTCAAAAATGGAAGTACTTCGCAATATGTAGATTGAGTTTCAATTTCAAGAGACGAGTAATGACACTACGCGAACTCAAAGAAATATGAGGAGAGACTTGGGAACTTTTTACTGACTATTGAATGGAGAGATTTATTGTATTGGTGGAGAGTTCGCAAATACACGGGAAATAAGGAAGTCGAAACGTTAGTACAAAAAGTTGGAGTATTAATCTAAGTGTTCTGTAAATGAAAGTTTTTTAAGCGGATTACATTATATCAAATAAACACACAATTGAGTAAAAATGTCGTGGAACAGCAAGGGAAGCAATAGAACGCACGTCAGAGTAAAATCAAGTAGAAGAAAAAGGAAGAGGACGAAACTGAAGGTAACAGAAGCGATAGCATTTAGCTAAAGGGTTATTGTAAACTCCAGTAGATGCATAAAAGGAAGTGGAAGTAGATTTCATAATAAATGAAATGGGAGATATAAAAAAGACTTCAAAGAAAGCACACGCACAAAATGAATAGAAAATAATGATACTCAAAACATGAAAAAGGTGAATAGAATTCGCATTTCACAAAAATTATTGGACAAGCAAATGTAACTTGGAGGAATATCGATGGAAGGCAACAGAATACATAGAAGAGAACAAACTGGACGTTGTAAAGGGAGGCAACGAGGAACGAATTGGACGAGATACATGTTGTTGAAGAGGTGTGAAGCAAGGAGCGAAAGGAACGCGAGAAACAAGTAACCGTTTTAGTTGAAGGCGAAAGGGAGATAACAGAGAGGACAAGAAAGGACAAACAAGAGTGGAGCGTGGAATGAAGGTAGAGTGGTGGACAACGATGGGACAAGATAAAGAGAGGACGAGAGGGCGAGGGGATGAGTTGACAAGAGGACGAAAGGATAAAGGGGAGAGGAGGAAAGGAAAAGAGAATGAGCGAACGAGGGAGGAGAGGATGAGATGTCAAGAGGATGAAAGAACGAGGGACTGAGGGGCCGAGGGGATGCAGGGACAAGAAAACGAGGGAAAGAATAAACGAGTAGGAAATGAGAGGATAAGAGAACAAGGGGAAATAATGAGAGGATGAGCGAATACGATGGCGAGGGAACAAGAAGACGAGAGCACAAGTGGATGAGAGGACGAGTTGGCGAGATTATGAGTAGATGAGGGGGCAGGGAACGATTGGGAGAGGACGAGAGGACGACAGCGGGGAGGCAGGAGGGGTGGAGGGGACAGTAGCGCAGCGCAGCGCGGCTCGGCGCTAGGGCAGGGATGGGACGCTGGCATCGCCGTCTGGGGAGGAACGATTTGAGGGCGGGCACACGGCCTGGGCGGCGCGGGGAGGACAGGAGCGTGGCGGGGCGGGGCGGGGCGTGGAGCGAGTGAATGCCGCTTGATTGCCAGGGCAGGTAATTGGTCGGCCGGCTGGGACGGACCGAGCGCCGTGACACACGACTTCGCGCCGCATCGGTGCTGCTCTGTTAATTACGTCGGTGCGTCTTCATTATTCGCCGTCCTTCCCCTCCACCCCCTCCCCGCTCCGCCCGCCACCCCTCCCCGCTCCTCGAGGTCCGTCTGCCGCGTACCGTCGCCGCTTCTGACGCCGCCGGCGCGGCGCTGCGCGGCGCGGCGCGGCACGACGTAGCGAGGGCGTAAAGTTGCTGCTGCGACAGCATGTCTCCTGCTGCTCTGGCGATAGCCAAGTTTGAAGAGAAAGCGTCGCGTCTTCCACCTTTCGGAGGCAAAGTTCTGATCTGATCCGTCGTTGCTGAATCTTGGGCGTTTAATTTGTCAAGCAGCTGCCTTGAATGGTCTAAAATCTTTGAAAGGTTTCAAGAAGGGCAGTTATCTTCTAACAAACTTATATCAACAAAAAGTTAAATTACTATGACATATATTACGCAAGAGGCATGGTTTGTAGAGATGGACGATTATTACATAAAAATCGATACATGTCGGAAAAATCGAGGGTTTTTTATTATATTAATATGCATAAATTAATAGTTCCGAATTAATATATTAATCTGATATAATCGATTAATTTTCACATGTTTTAAACATGGGTAAAATGCATAAAATTTTTAATTTGTAAATTAATTAATCATTTAGTAGTTTTTTAAACGTTTTAAGTAAGCGTTTAGTAATATTTTAAAAGCACGGAACAATTTAATGAATAATATTTGTTCATTCCTCATTTAAATAATATTCGTTCCTTACACGTACTTATGAGACATACAACTGTAATAGAGTTTAAAATGAACATGGTCGTACAATGTCTAGAAAAAGTAACTTCAATAATTGTAATCTAACGATGTACTTGATTGAGTACGATTCTAGGAAAACTGGTAATTTCTTTCTTATTACTTACATTCTTACCAAATGTAATACCATCACTAAAATATTAGAACATATAAAGTGACTTTTTATTTTATTAGTTTTACTACCATTACTACTCGCGTATGATTGTCTCTATTATGTTTTGCAGTTGGAGAGAAATGAACAGACGACAAATTTCGTTGCTTAAGATCCAAAGTAGACATGAATATTAATATTTTTCTCGACTTTAAAATTAATATTTGAATTAAAATAATAGAACTAAAAATTGGAAAAACTAATCGATGAGTACATTAATCGAATGAAATCGAAACGGATTACTACAAATTATATCGTAAAAATGAGTAATAAGTGTCATCTAGAAACTTGTCAGTATATGGATTGTAGTGCGTTTTTGTACATATTTTTAATTTTATTTCGAATGAAGGGAAAAAACAGTGGAAAACTTGGGGGGAAATATCTTGAAAATTAGATTTCTTAGTTTTGAGGAATATTTCAGCATCTATAATTTTGTTTATTTTACTGCAATGAATTTTTATGACTGTAATGAAACAGACTCAGTATATTTTAGAAGAAATAAATTGTTATAAAAAATACTGAATTTACTAAAAAATACCTCTGTTTCATTGTCATAAAAATCATTCCAATAGATTACTTAGTCTAAAAATGAGCTATCCCTCTTCAATTCTTTAAAAATAAATCACAAAATAATGACACTATCAATATGAATACCTGCAATTTTAAACTGATGAATTTGAGAATGATAACAGCTTCCGATGTTAAACAAATATTATGAAGATATGAACGTTAATGGAGGAACCATTTACTGATTTGACGGGCGTTGCAGACATTCCTGACAAACTTAAGCTCCTCCCCTTCGTGCACGATGTAATCCAAACTAATGCTTTCAAAATTACGTTCTCCAATCTTCTTACGTTACATGCAACGCCTTACCTTTCGTAATCTGTAGACGGTTTCATCCTTCTTGACAAACGGTTTTCCTCGTGACGTTTTACGCGCAAATTTTTAAACCCAATATTTGTAACGCTCCTCAAGAACATGTTTCAAGTCTAGAATATTAGATATTTTCAAGAATTATATATTTTTCTCCACATATCTAAGGGTTTCTACACTTATTTGCTAGAGTTAAAAAGTCTGTGCAGTAGGAAAGGCCCTCAACGGACGACCTAGTGTATTTTGAAGAACAGTTTGTCACATCTCTACCAAGAATTGAAATGTATTTTTATATACGAATGTATTTGAGCACATCAGCTCTTTACGAACTAAGGATACCAGCAGCATCCCGGCCTTATGATCATGGGTTAAGGGGTTCGTGTGGTTAGCACATAGCCATTTCTACGCTATATTTCTGGTATTCTCAATCTAAGAAGTGAGCATTCTCATCGGCACACAGCAATACATATACGCGCAAATCACTTTTGCCCCAACCGAGAATTGAAACCAGGATGCAGTCGAAAGCGAGCATGCTAGCGAACCACCGAGGCCCAGAAAGAATTGAAATAATGGAAGCAAATATAACTTAATTGATAACCATTAATTAAGCGTGCTTTTATATTACTAGTGTCCTTACTAGGATTGTATTACGACTAATTGCCACAGTCGGATATGTCATATTTGTAATCACAAGAATCTTACAAGAAAATAATGAGAATTAAGGGAATGAATGCTAAAAAATTAGGACTATTCCTCTCGTAAGATTAAAACCAATGGTGTTTAACTCTACGAATACATATAAAATGCCCAAATCAGGGCGATGTATCTCAAAAAGTTTATCGATTTGTCTATCCGATTTTTCTTACCGCTTCTACCTAGTGGCTGTAAACTGTGACTCAGCAATCTTAGGAGGCGATATACACCGATCGCTATGTCGATGTCCAATACACAGCTTATGTACTATAACATTATCTATTTGATTTTAACATAGTTTTCAATTATTTTCAATATTTGTCTCATTTGGGAACTCTATTGGATCTAATTTCCCTCGTGGAACAACCATATTAAATACCTCTCGTGCTTTGGAAATTCTCTTCGCTTCACGAGTCGGGAATATATCGACAATATTTAAAGCACTTGTGGTATTATCCATGGTATATTTTTAATGTTCATGAATAATATCATGAATCTTTAACGTTGCCGTGAAAGAATGACATGAATTTCCGTAACAGGTAAAATATAGATTGAAGAATAATGGTACTTCATTAAATATAATTCAAATAATTTTTTTTACTTCACAACCATACTCTCATCAACAATACTTAGTTTAGTTCCATAAGTGTGGTGTCTGCTTTTATGCCACAGGAGGCGGCTGTGATATTCTCCCGCCGGATAGCAAGGTCTGGCGCAGACCTAACTGTCGGTTTGCAGTATTTGCCTCCACTCAGCTATCTCCCCAAAACGGGGCAGCACCTCAGCAGGGACAAGCTCTAAGTTCCCGACTGGTCTTTCGGCGTGTGTGGTAGGATCGCCGCATTTGTTCTCTTGGTCGCGGGTCGGGGAAGGAGATTAGGGTGCAGGTGACATGGCTACAAGTACATCAGAACGTTATAAGGAAGGGAGAGAATGGCTTGCGTCTCATGGGCGGTGGGGAGGGGAAGCTTATATGAGGGCCCGACGACTCAAGATGCGGAGTCTGCCTCAGTTATTTTATCAACCTCAGGCCCCACTGAACGAAAACAGGTCGCTCCTCGTCTGCCCCCAGTAGTTCAGTATATATATGTGTGTGTGTGTGTGTGTGTGTGTGTGTGTGTGTGTGTGTGTGTGTGTGTGTGTGTGTTTGTAAGGGAGGGACAAAGGGGGGAAGGAAAGATCGTACGCGATCCGTGACTCGTTTGTTAGGAAACTGCTCTGACAATCGCATGATGTTGATCGAAGAAATCACGTAAAACTATCAACTGGAGCTGCCGTCCGCTCGTATTCCCCTCCCGATAGTGGCTGAATTCGACCTAAACATCTATTTTGCTAGTATCAAAAATACTGCCACCGACGCGACAGCAACACTTGAACCTGCCGGTCAGTGGCACTGCAGTGACATCACTAGATGTCCTGAGCTACCTAAGTTAGTTGCAAACAGTTGGCGGTGTGAGCACATGATGAATGGCGTACTGGTACACAAACTACGTGTCCAGACTTGTTTATAAAGGGCTTTGAAATGATAAAGGGGATTCATTTCAAACAATTGGATTCCCAAATATTAATTGCTGATTTATTTGAATTCGCAATTTCTCACATACAAACATCCATAATAAAATTGAAAAGAATCCCAACCAGATGGGCTGAAGACTCATAGAAATATGTAACTTATCCGATAATCGAATGTGTTTTTGACATTGTTAAATGCTTCATGGTTTAATAAAATGATTGGTTTAATATAGGTTTCCACCTCAGCCATTATATACGTTAGGTTTAGGGATACTTTTTAAGAAAACGCAACACGAAAAGAGGATAAAGACATGTACTTATTGAATTACGGAATTGAATAATATTCGAATTCGTAAATTGTGTTGAAAGTAAATTTATTTCACATGTTTCGCTGTGTTCTACATATTACTGCCTAGTGCATTCAGTATCTCTCAAAATCCACACAGAGTGGCCGGATGATAAAAAGAAACAGAGGTAATAGAGCTAGAATACGAAAGATTTGTTTAAGGAAGAAGTTGAAAATTATATAGTTGGACTCCAATGGAATATATTCCACCACATCAAGTAACTCAATACTCTGTAATCGATTCTATCACACTTGGAAATAATATTTTATCTTCCATAAATAATATTTCATTTAATGTGAGGCAAGAACAACATCCACTTTGCCGACCAATTTGCTTTCACTATATATCACAAACACACCAGCACACGTTTTTAAAAGCGACACCTTCACCGGGTTCAAAATTTCTGCACGCCAGCAGGAAGAACCAGGGCTCAGAGATGCCAAGTCTCACGGACGCCAGAGCTCACGGACGCCAGGGCTCTCGGACGCAAGGGCTCTCGGACGCCAGGGCTCACGGACGCCGGGGCTCTCGGACGCAAGGGCTCTGGGACGTAAGGGCTCTCGGACGCCAGGGCTCTCGGACGCCAGGGCTCTCGGACGCAAGGGCTCTCGGACGCAAGGGCTCTCGGACGCAAGGGCTCTCGGACGCAAGGGCTCTCGGACGCCAGGGCTCACGAACGCCAGGGTTCACGAACGCCAGTTCTGAGGCCGTGAAACGCTGACGCGCCGTCACGGAGAGGCCCCGCCGGAAACCGCTCGTGATTTTTGGCGGGCTGGCGAAACCGCACGGGGCGGGGCGGGCCATTACGGCGCGGCGCAACGAAATCAGTTAGGCCGGAACAGGGCGTCCGGCGCGGGGCGGCCGCAGCCCCCGTGACAGGACGTTGGAATTTGTACACTATTAAAAAGCCATTAACGGGGGTCAGCGTTTCCGATTCATAATTAGCCTTAATTACCCTGACGAGGCGGGGACTGGGGCGCGGGGCCGGCACGGCAAGAGGGCGGCCGCATTAGCATTGCAGATGCCGCGGGCAGGTAGGGCCGGGGGCCTTTCGGCCACCCCGAGGTCAGCGTGAGGGAGACGAGAAGGCGACGGGTGGCCAGTGAGCTGGAATCGGTTACGGCTAAAGTCCGAAACAGGCCTAATGTTGGGAGTGGCCGGCTAATTTCAACATTAGCCATACGGTGTGGATAATGCAGAATAAACGACATCTGTTCAGAAATGTTTTATATGGCTTCAAGTTTATTTGTTTTTCAGATTTTTGTAATATATCATCTATATACGAGTATGAGCACATGACCAATTGATCACTTTGAACGTCATCCGGATAATGTTGGACACATTATTCGCCAAACACTGAAAAAAGTAAGATGAATGTGTGTGAGGTGTCGCGTGAGCTTCCAACATGTTTTGGCATACAAACGTATTAGAAATTATGCACTGCGAATATGTACGTTTTTTGTAAATAGCAAACACCGTAGCCTTGTCGCCAAATAATAAATTGGTTCTGAAGCGTCCGTTGAGGTATATAGGGAGAGTGAGATAGATGCATAGATTTATTAAAGTTCGCATCGAGCTAATGTTGAGGTTAGGGTAGGTTATATGGAATCATGCAAATAGGAATTCACGGTATCATTAATTAGATCGCTGGTGAGGTAGATACCTTATAATAATTAAATATGGAAAACTTTGTTTTTGGAAGCTTCAAGCTCTGAGGATGATCGCTACGCGATCGAAACGATCACAATACATTTTTGATACCAGACAGCACCTTTAATTTACAATATTTAATAAGAAATTTACGGCTAACACACTGGATCTCGAAACTACCACCTTGTCAATCAATAGAATTACAAGTTTCCCCCAGAAGATTGTTTTCTGTGTATCACATACTATCAGCAAGAATTCGTCACCGTATTCTTGCCATCTCATTTTGGCTAACGTCAGTATGATTCAGGGAAAGTCCGAAGAATGCTTCAAAATTACTTCTTACTTCTTATTTTATCCACGCAATTTGGATAATTAACCGGCTCTTTCATGAATTGTCCAGTTTCGGGCATTAGATATACAACAAACACAGTAAGTAAATGATGTGGCAAGGGGAAATTTAGTATTCCGTGTACTGCCTGCGATATTCTTTGTTGAATAGATCAGATAGACGAGTATATTCATATATCTTCTCTTTTCCTGTGCTGGTAATTACTCAATACCTCTTCTTTTCAGTGTCTTATAAATGGAAATTAAACATTAGATTTATCAGTGATGGTAATAAATTAGATAGAAAATATGAATGATTGATAAGCAAAAAATATTTTGTATGGTTCGGAAATCCAAACAAACGACAACCACATGGTTAAATCACTCGTACTCTTTACACGCCTCAAATCTCTTTAATTAGTTTCATGTATTTGGATGCAAGTTTAATATCATGAACCTATGAAGCAAAATTAAATATAAAACGAGAAAAGGTACGAAGTCTAAAATAATGATATAGTTTGGGCGACAAGTGAAAATAAAAAGTAAAAATGAAATACCATGAAAAATCTCACAAATGATAAAATACCGACAATGGGAATAAAACGTATTTAAGCCAAAACATATGCTTGAAGAAAATAAATACAATAACCAATAAATTACGTCATATGAATGTTAGATAAAAGAAGTCAAAACTTGTAAAAGAACACGCGCAATCACTGGAACAAAAGTTACAGCTGGTTTGGAAATGCCTACTAAATTAAGAAACTGTAAGTGAAAAAGAAGTCAAAAAGAGTAAGACATATGCCCAAGACAGAGAAGAAGTCACTCTTGAATTTTGAGGACTCGAATACAAATTGCAGGAAACAAAGTAGGCATGTAACTGAAAGTATCAAATGAATAATGTAACAAGGCTTGAAAAGAACAAAGGCCTCTTTTCACTTTCTTGATTACAGTAGAATAAAGATGCCACAAAAAGGAGAAAGATCTCACAAGGAACAAATGACAGTGCATGAATGGTGAATGAGAGTTAGTAGAAGCATGAAATGCTGGAAAAAGGAATACAGACTGAGCAAGTAGAAAGGCCACTGTGACGGTAAACAGACGAAAAAAACAGATATAGATGGGCAAAACTTGCCCATCAATTGTAGAGTCGACATACCGCCGAAAGGCCGCGCCTCCCACAAAATAAAACTGCTCACTTCCTGTACGTTTATTATCTTACATTTATCTCCAATTACTAGCTTATGTACGTACAAAATATTATATAATAGAACGTTTTGTAATCCTTAATTAGAATTAAGGTTAAGAAAAAAAGAAGAGAAGTCATGATGAAATGTAAAAATATTTTAAAAGATCTAAAATACAAAAAGACAGCTTAGTGCAAAACAAAGATAGACTTCTTTTATAGGTATCACGTACATCTTCAACTGGAAACCTCGGCACAACACGTAGAAAGGTAGGATGAAAATTAAATGCAAAAACCATGTGATGTAATCCAACCATGTAATTTGCGGTGTTAATAACTGAAAAAAAGGAGCAACAAACATAAATGTCAATAACAATACTTATATTTGGAAAACTCACTAGGTTGAAGCGCCGAAATGAAGAAGAAATAGCAAAAAGGGTAGAATTTAGATACTTTACTCAACAAAGGTTCGCATAAACGTTCGCAGTAAGTAACTTTGGAGGCTTTTGGACAACAGGACTTCGTTAATTCAAGTTATAATACATCGAATTCGGTATATACTCTCAATATTTAAAAACAGACTTTCGTAGGGTTGAAATAATAGATAACTCCAAGTTTTCTATTGCCATTCAAGTTTAAGAAATGCATCTCTATTGAATGAACAATTAGATTCGGGATTAATTGCCCGAAGAGCAGCGTAGCTTGTAGGCGTTCAACGCCAAAGCCTCCCCCCAAAAAATTGATAGATGGGTTGTTAGTTCCGGTGGCGTCACGGTCAATAGTTGCGTATGTGTAGTGCAAGTTTTTCTTCTGGGAGGTGGCGGTGATCTTCCCCACTGGATAGCGATATCAGGCGGCGACCTACCATCGCGTCGTCTAGCGGTATTTCCCACAACCAGGTATCTCCCACTAGCGGGACATCGCCCTAGCCGGGACATTCTCTAAGCTCCCAACATGTGTGATAGTGTAGTGCATGTTATTGTAAATATATGTACGGGGTGAGGATAGTACAAGGAAGAGGAAGAAATGATCGCGCGCGGTCCGTGGCCCATTTAGTGAGGTACTGCTCCGGCATTCACATGGTGTTGATGGGAGACACCACGAAAAACTACCGATCAGAGCAGCCGGCCACTAGAATTCTCCTGCAGACAGCTGCTGAACTCGACCTAGCTGACAAGCTAGTGTCGAAAATCTTGCCACCATCAAACCTTAGAACCTCCCGGTCAGACATCAGTTGATGCCCTGAGCCACCTCTCCCGGTCCGCCCAGATGGAGCCGGTGCGGCGGCGCAGGTGGCGGTTCGGTCGGCGCGGTGGCGGGAGGCAGCGATCCGGGCGATCGTCGGCTGATTGGGCAGCGGAGCGCAGCGCCGCGGCGCCGCCAGGGCGCGCCTCCCGCAAACACCGCCTGCACACGCGCGCCTTCCCACAGCGCCGCCATCGCCGCCGCCGCCAGGTCACGAGACGAGAGAGGAAAGTTGGTGCGCAAACTTTGGATTGCCTCCATTTTCCATGAAGTGAGCCTCAAAAGTCGGGAGAATTTCTCAGAGTTCGCGGTTCGTGATGATTTGCGTAGGTAAGTAGTCATCGGCGGCGCAGATATGCCCGACTCTCAGATGCCTCGCCGGGTATAACGTTCGTTTGCGTGTAAAGACATCACGAGAAGAACTTGTGGTTCGTGAAGAACGATTTGTGCACTAGGAGCAGGTTGGATTACCGTTTGTATTCAAACAGATCAATGCTGATTGTTCACTTACAGGACATTGGTATCAAATCTGTGATAATATGATGTAAAAATGCAAACCTGAACAGAAAATCACAAAGGAATCGGTTATGAATCAATATATCTACAAATATTTGTATATTATATTACCAAATTCCATGTCAAAATACACTAAATATTAATTTCTTATTGTGATGCCTTGGTGTGGTCAGAGTACATGGTATGTAGAGATATATTTCGCTATTAAATTGTCAAAATACTGAACCATAACACTATAAATTGACACTAGAAACAAAGTATTACATACTCACCAGAATAAGTATTTTGGTTCAGGAGAAACTAACATTTGCGAAAATGAATTAAAGTACAATTCAGCGTCGCCCTGGAGGCAAAGTTGACGGAAAAAGAGGTTCGTGACGGAATTTCTACTGCAAAACGCATTTAACAAAAGATTCTGACTTCTGTTCTTGACGAGTTTCTGACGAAATCATGACGCCTAACAAAAGTTATAGGTAGATATTCTCAGGGTTTCACGTTTCCCTTGTCTGTAATTATACCAAATCTCCATAATTATTCATATCAGAGACATGGTTAATCAATCACATTTTCAATTTGTTCCTTCGAAACCAAGTACTCCTCCAAAAACAGCAATAGGACTAGTTTGCTGCTACAGAATCCAGCTATGTGGTTCAGATAGTAAATCAAATATATTCGAATCAATAAGTCTCCACCAAATAATAAATTCACACTGATACGTATCTAAGACCACCATACAAACAAGATATAAAAAGGAGAACATAAGGACACTAAAAAAATGTTTAGAGTTCTTATGTTATTAATCAAGAACCAAAATACTGAATGTTAAAAAGAAGATTGTAAATAAGCGGTAGATGAACGTAATTCGTAAGGTGAGCATGTAAAAAATATTTCGTCGGCGTGACTGCCTTCGACTCGTTAAAGAGCGTGTGGGCTTAAATGACCTCAGAGTTTCTAAACTGTTAATAAATAAGCAAATAAATAAAACAAGCTAAACAACTTGCATTTCACCTTTGCGCATTTATTTTCTTTGGACTATTGTAGACCCTGGTTCAAAGAAGGCTTCCTTTTTAAACTAAGTTTCTCCTACGAAAATATACGGTATGCTTTCTACGCAGTCAGTGGTTTTGAAGATATGCTAATTTTCAACTGGGAAGTGTACTTTAAAAAGCGTGCAAAGAGGCTAAATTTGAGTTTTTGCACTTCATTTCTAGCGCGGGTGCGTCCGCCTTAAGGGATTTGCGTCTCCCTTGCATATTCTACTCTCATGCAGGCTGTAACCTCTATGGCGATGAAATTTCGTTGCTGTGTGCTTTGTTCGCCGGGCGTACGTCTGCTCTTGGTAGCTTAAGCCACCACTATGTTCAATGTGTTTCTTACTCTTTTCTAGTTCTTGCTCTTCTTTACTTCTTAATGTGATCAATATATTAATCCACGTCCCGTAACTTATTTTCTCAACCTATTCTATTAGGGTTCTCAAAATTATCTCATATTTTCCGAATACTTTTCTGATATCATACCGAAGTACATTATTTTCCTATTTTAGTAGGGGAAGAGATATAGATACTCTTTTTGTTTTGGGACCTACAAGGTGGCAGAAAAACCGTAACTGAAAATTGAATCATGGTTTCTTACTAGTTTCATATAAAACATGCTGTATTAACATAGTTCTGGAACTAATAGGTTTTATGTAATATTTAATTTTTCTAAATAGTGTCACACCAACTCTATAGATGCGAAAACCTTACTTATATCATATTTCTCCATCATCTCATTTTCCTACTTCTTCCCCCCCCCCCCGAGTGTATGCATATCCTGCGTGGCAACGTTTTGACTTATTGTGTATGCCCAAGAAAAGAGGTACAAGTAAAAAAAATTATTTCTTAGAGAAATATTTAACATAACCGAAGCCCTTTATTTCCCACGAAAAATTAAATTGTTTTAGTAAATACGCTGCTTGCCTTTGGAATACTCTCTTGACATTAATACTAGTAAAAAAGTATATCACTTTCGAATTAGATTTTCTTTTTGAATTATTAAAAGACGGTCTTTGAAACATGTTACTTTTCTTGGCACCGACGATATATTTTTCATACAAATCTCATTTTCTTAGAGAGTGGTCAGCAAATTGAAATATGGCCCTTTGCACTTTACATGATTATCTTACATTTAAATTTTTATTTGAGATTTAAAGATTTTAAAATTTTTAGATGTGTAAAAAGTGTAACTATTAATAGTGTTGCCATTTATTCCTAACACTTTTTAATTACTGCTACCACGTTTCTGGAAACATTCAATATCTTATCTTTTGCGTTTCTTTCTTCCATGAACTTCCATATGGCCAGCTGTACTACACGCCCCTACCTCCTAAAATCAGCCATTTCTTCACCGTCCGTGGTAGACAGACGTATTTCCATAAGTTTTTTCTTCTCCCATTAGCTTTGTGGTAATGCTGCTGTGTCTCCCGCATCACTCTTGACTGGGATGACGTGCTGTTCGAGTTCAGACGAAGGAGTATTGGCACTACTAAGTCGAATTCAACCACTACCTTTATACTAACGGCCAGTTCTCTGATCCACAGTTGCCTCTTTTTTCTAAAATTAATATCAAATGAATGACAGAGACAATGAGCCACACAGCGGCGGCGATGGTGTAACGGTTAGCGTTTCGGACTGTTGTACCCAAGTTGGCGGGTTCAAACCCGATCGAAGCCGTGGATTTTTCAGGGCGAAAAAATCCTTCGTACGCCTTCCTTCGGAGGGGAAGTAAAGCCGGCTGTCCCATGTTAGTAGATTTACTTGCATATAAAAGATCCTCAAGCCTAAATGACGCCTCTGAGCTAAATTCAAATCGCCTGTTTCTCGCCCAAGAAATACCTCCTTTCTCTGCTAGTTGGTGAAAGGAGCGTAACGAAATTTACGTGGTCAGACGGAAGAGCAGGCCTAATGGCCTGAGTCTCGCCACGTAAAATAAGGCATTAATTCAATTCAATTCAATTCAGACTGCATGTGATCTATTCTTAGTCACTCTTGTTCCTGTAGCACACTCAGGTAGCACTTCCAAGAACCGCACTTCCACACAAGTCGAGGGACCAGCCGGGAGGAGCTTGGAGATTTTCTCTGCTGTGGCGATGTCCACCTGGGGGATGTACCTGGAGGAGGGAAATTACACAAACTGACGGTGCCGGCTTTCACATTCCCGGAAGAAAAATACACCGCCATCTTCTGGTACACAACATGTACCGTACTCACGGTACTAATGATCTCAACAGTTGAGACGCCTGAAAGCAATAGTTACTTCCACACTCTATACACTTCTCTCTTGTCCTCCCATGTGTGTCTTTTGCAGCAGGGTGAGTTTGTACACAGCTAACTCCGCCACTGCGCCTGGGATTTCAGTTAATTTTCTAACTCTTTCTCTTTTCCCGTCGCCGCCTCTCTCCCACGGCCGCCACCACCACCGCCTTCCCGGAGTCCCACTGGCCCCGATGACCCCGCCTCCAACATCGCCCCTGCGGCGGCCGCGTCGTTTTATGTATAATTTCGCCCCAGAGGCTGCGAGCCGACCGGCCGGGGGCGGGGCGCAGTCTCCTGCTTTTCCGGGAAGAGCGGCTTACCCCCGATGCGGCTGTTCCCAAACTCACAGCCCTGCGTGACCACATCCCGCTCTGTACACGAAACCCCTCGAATGATCCTCTCCCTTCCTCGCTCACGTCATAGGTCCCCGATACCCCTTCACGGTGGGGATATTTAGGAACCGCTTTCCTTTCACCTGAAACAAGCTGTCTCAAACTGCCGGCCGCTTCGTGGAAACTGACGGAGACTTTTTATTTGGAAAAGAAGCTTCGATTTTTTTTTAGTTCGTGTGAGGTAAAGTTGTAGCTTACTGCTTAAATACGCTGGGTGGTCTTCTTTCGTTTCAGGAGATTGGAAAAATCTCGTATAAAGTTTCATTTCAAGGATTGATGGTACCCTACCATAGTAAGAAATTCCGCGTATTCCGAAGATTCGAAAGAAACATCGTAAAGAATTTGCAAGTTGCTCATGTTCCGAATTAAAATATTGATTTTGTTCCTCTTGATGTTGGAACCGACATTCTCTGATAATTATCCGATTTTTCCCCACTTTTTAAATAAAAGGACGCAAGTATTGTGGAAATGTAGCTAAGTGGAAAAGATGAAGCACAATGCGGAACACGCGGAGGAGAAAATGTTTGAATAAGTTAGTTGCTTCGCAGCACGGTAAAAAGTAGTACTATGCATGTTTAATACTAATGACAAGTCCCTTCAAATTTTAAAGGTAATAAATTAATAAAGCAAGTGCACAAAATATTTATAAAGTATGATAGTATATTTGAAGCCTCCAAAAATAAACATCTCTGATGCCAAACAGTAAAAATGTTGTTGGAAAATAAGCAATTGAAAATGCACAATAGAATATAAATACAATTATTTACCCTTTTGATGCTATTTTGCTGTCATGAATCCTTAACCCTAAACATTTAAAGTTCAGAAAGCAAATTGTTATTAATATGCCTCTCATTTCATGCAAACACAAATACTAATTTCTAGAAGCAAATTCCTTAAACACGTCCTCATAGGCTCATATATTATAATGGAAAAAAAACAACCCACAAAAGGGAGCAGTACGTGAAAGCCGGCAAAAGCGAAAGGAAAACAAAATCCCCGACGTTGCGTGCAGCAAAGAATAATCCGCATTACACCTGCTACCCGTTTCTTAATTGCTCTCTTCCGTATTAAAACTTTACGAGGAAACTCGGCGGTCGCGCTTGCTCTTGAACGCAGTAAAGCGGCAACGCCGGCTCCATTATGGGCGAGGCAGCTGCCGCTCGCGGCGGCGCGGCCGGGCGAAATCTCGTCTCGGCCCTTTCCGGCCCTGCGCGACCCTTTCCGGCCCTGCCCGGCCTTGCCCGCCTCTGCCCGGCTCTGCCCTGAACCGGTGCCTTGCCATCGCGCCCCGCCCCGTCGGTACGGTGCACGGGCTGATGAGCAGCAACTTGAACGATCATTTTCCAATTCCATTTCGATTTTATCAGTAATTTGCGTACAGGATTATCCTGCGGCGGCGATATTGTAACGGTCAGCGCATCGGACTGTTATACCCAAGTTCGCGGATTCAAACCCGATCAAAGTCGTGGATATTTTTATGGGCGAAAACAATCCTTCGTCGGGAAAGTAAAGCCGGCTGCCCTATGATAGTAGATTTACAGCATATAAAAGATTCTCAATCGTAAATGAAGCCTCTGAGCTAAATTCTAACCACCTGCTCCGTCACCCAAGAAATACCTTCTTTCTCCGTCAGTTGGTGAAAGAAGCGTAGCGAAATTTGCGTGGTCAGAAGGAAAAGCAGGCCTCATGACTTGAGTCTCGCCGCGTAAAATAAGGCATCAATTCAACTCAATTATTACTGCTTGTAGGATTATCCTGTTGTCTTATTTATATTGTATCTTATGTTAAAATGTATTCATATTTGTACTATTCGATTTTGTGTTACTTTCACGTTTTTTGTATTTTATGTTGCTTATTAGTTTTATTTAACTTAACTGCTTGTAACAAATTAATCAGTAAACGTTTAAAAAAGGTAAAATAAAAAGTATTAACAGAAACCTATTCATTGCTGTACTACCTGTTCTATCGCAAGTTACTTGTAATGAAACCTGTTTATGATTGAGCTGTGAGAACTTTAACGATAATTTAAATCAATTGATTTAACAGTCGCGTTCCAATACCATTTGGGTTCCCGAGTTAAGTTTCTGGGATGGAGGTAAATGGCGAGCTCAGAATATATTACAAAATAATTTATGGGAAAGTTGGTATATTTAAAAACTAATGGTACATGTATTTAGCAATACGTACATTATAAATTTTCTGGCGACCATTAGTAATAGCGGTTACTTTTAGAGCATAATCGAAGTGCTAGAATTTAAATTTTACACCTTAATGTTAATGTGTAGCGAACCTCAAAAGAACACGCATTTACGACAAATAATGGAGATCACATTGCTGAGGTGATCAACACTTTTCTTCCCTGTACTATCTACAGCATTGGATCGAAAATTAAAAAGTAGGGGAGACATACATACAATAAAGTAGAACCAAAGTGATACACTTCTTATAAAGTGAAAAACGATACACATTAGATGAAATTGATCAATACCTAGTTTTAACCGGGTTCGATTCTTGATCGATGAAAAATAGTGTTGTAGTTTTCCCTTAAAATCCTCCCAGTTTCTGTTGCTGTGTGACGAAGGAAAGCTCACGGAAGCAGATATTGCTAGTTACGGGGAAGGGAATATGTCATGTTTGCCACTCGTCGCTCTTTCCCCAAGCATGGGAATTTTAATAAGTCTAGGCATGGTGGACACCTTTATCGAGCAGGGAAAGTCAGACTATTGGCCCCAAATGCAAAATACATAATTACAACTTGTTTTATGCTATATTATTTCATTAAGTTGTTATTTTTGAAACATTGTTCTTTACATCATATAAAACTAATGAATTATTATTACGTTAATAAAAACAATATTGTTCATTGGAAGAGTATTTAAGCTAGATATTTAATTTTTATAGGAAATTAATATACGAATTTCATTCATTACTTCCAATTAATTGTTTGATACATCACTCCTATCATGAAATATTCATAGTAATTTTATAAATATCCATTTATACGAACAAAAACGGTATTCTATAAAACTACTAAATGTTGAAATGTCACTCAACCATTTCCCGAGATCAACTACTGGTTATACACACAATAATGTCTCTAGGTTTTGTAGCGTGCAAATGTGAATCCTACGGTCACAGTAAAGTAAGGATTTATTTATCTTCGAATCAGACTACCGTGTTCTTCTACATTATTCACGTGATTAGGGCGTTGGAATTATTAACGACAATCGAGAATAAACTTTCGAAATATTGCTGACCTTTCCTGGTAATCAACAGAAACTGTACAATACACTTGTTTGAAGAAAATCTAATGCAATGTTATTGTACAAATATTAATAAACAAATTTTCTATGCCTTCTGTGCGGCTAGTAATTATTTTGATATACAAAAACATTATTCTGACAATCTGAAGAGAATGATGGGGGGAATTCATACTACTATTTTCTATTTACATCACATATTGATTTTAGCAAAATTGATTAAACTTTCGCTAAATGTTAAATACACCATTATTTCGATTAATAATCATCTTTCATTATCTGTATTGTGGGTGGAAGTTATATATAATTCATAAAATTACTTCAGACCAAATACCTCTCATCTTTGGCGTGTCCCTAAAGATTTTTGTAATAATACAGTAATATAATGCACGGCCTTATACATGGTATGTTTATGATTTGTAACTTTACACAACCTTAGCACTATTTTTATTATAAATGAAATGTCAAATGACGAGAGAAAGTATATATTTCATTTGATGTGCGCGTAAGTTACATGTTACAATGTTACAAGAATTTCAGCATAACACAAATATTATTTTACCTTCGTTTCAACTGGGTATCTTGTCATTGAGAAGCTACCAGAAAGCGTTCAACTTGCAGAATTCAGAAATGTATTAATTGCGATTCACCAATAAAAGGACAAAATCTGTTCATCTTTAGAAAGCCAAGATGGGCCTTTAGAATTGGTTCTTGGGTCATGTCTCAACAAGTTCCTACGTCATCTTTGGATTGGATAATTCGGGTCCTTGCCTTACGAAATACTGATATGCGCAATGTTATTGAAATTTTTATATTTTTATTGGAGATTGAAAACTTGTAATTGCCTTACACTATGTTTCTTTATTTTCAGGTGGGTTTTCCTGTACACAATTTCGGGGGAGACATAGGAGCAAGTTAGAGTGAGTGATTCTAAACGTAATGTTATTTTTATTTTTAAAGAATAAATAATATTAGGGATCATCACGTATCATCAACATACATTTTATCAACGCGTTGTATATAGGAAAATTAGATGAACTCTTGTGCTAAAATCGCACAAATGTTAGGTCTGTAGAAACCTTTCAACAAAAAAGGATTGCATATTCACGCCTTGAAATGTTGACATCCCTCCAAAACAAAATTGTTTCATGTCATTCAGTACGTATTCTTGAAATCCAATGAAATGATCAGGGTTCACGTATTATGGAACAATATAATCACTTTTCATTGCGAAAACAGAGTTAAACATAGTTTCCGAATTGGAATTGAAACGTTGAATATTTACCAAGATTTGCGATTGTATAATTTCGAGGGTAGGAGAGATTCCTGCTGATATTTCGGGGCTCAAGAAAACATGCGCGAATAACATACAACTTAAATAAAATTATCGTAATGAATCACATATATTTATAATCACAAATTTCTCTTGTACGGGCATTTCAGACGACTCCTGTTCATGGCTTGTATGTGCAGTTATTAATCGTTGCATTTAAAAACGACAATTATTAAACTAAACGACTCGCTGTGTCCGCTAACTATAAACTCACACTTGCATGCTTTCTATAGATACGACACAACTTACACAACAAAACGACCAAGACCAACCTCAAACCCATTTGGTTTTGAAAATGACGCAATGAAAAAATGTCGGCAGATAAGTATTCTTTGTGTTAATTTTAAGGCGTTATTACAATTGAATGTGTATACAATAGAACGTGTTAATAAAAGTGATGACACGCCAGGGCTCTCTGCCTTTTATTTAACCACACAAAACCAAAATTCCGTTGAGTTGAAAGCTCAAATTTCTTTGTAAATGAAAACCCTTAGTCAACTGTCACCATGATTTCGAAATAATATTATTTCCAAACATTTCAATAGGTGTATTTTTATGTAGATGACATTCGACCTTTGTTTGAAGTCTAATTTTATTTCTCCTCAAAAATATTCCTGATTATATTCGAAGATAGAAAACAAATATGAAATTAGAATTGATTGTTTAACGAATCAATTGATTGAGCCATTTTTTTTTAGTAGAAACTCTGCAAAATCATCGTAGGAAAACGGTATAGCTCTTGATGATTTAAATAAATCAAGCAATTAAATAAATATACTAATCAATAAATTCAATGTCTAAAGATTCCATTCAATGTAATAAAATAATACATAATTCACACATTATACTCAGCAATTCGTTCTAAGGATGAATAGTTTTTTTAGCTATGAACAATAATCCGTTACAGTGAATGAGTTGCAGTGGCCTTGTGTTACGGGTTGCATATCCTCGTGTTTGCCCCTATACGCACATACATATCTGCGAAATATAATTGCAAATGTAAGAATAAGTGCTTCAAATGGTTTCTTAAGTTTTTAGAAAACTTAAATCGTGAAATTCAATTCAAAATAGCGCGTTTTCATAATCGTTCAAATAGCGTTTTTTCAAACACGGTTCCAAATTGTTTAAAAACAGGTTTCACTCGTCTATGAGAGTGTTAGAGTCGTCTTTCAAGTAAACTATTAGTGGATTGAAATGTTGAGAAAATGTGAGTAAAATTGTGTAGGTGTATATATATGTAGAAGCTGGGACCAGGCCGCGGGGAAAATCGAAAGCTACTCTAAAATAAGCAGATTAGGAAATTAATTAGAAAGGGAAAAATCGGTGCCATTTTATAGCACCAGCAGTGTCATCTTAAATCTATATCATGGAATTCTAAGTATGTGTCCAACGGTAATACCCCTCAATTATATCTTCTTTACGATATAAAACCGTCGTCCTTTTCCAGCGTATTACATACAGAGGATGCTAATGTTATAGTCGTAAATAGCATTATTATCCTTATTACTAATGTTCACATGTGTATGATTCACTTATCAGTATATGGTCTCTTATGGTTGTCACGTAAAACATGGAGATGCCCGGGTATGACGTACAATACAGTAAGTAGAACTGTCAAGTACAACAGTGAAATGTTACTGCTGTCGAGTTAAGAGAACATTCTTACCAACTATGGTTAATAACACGTCTTTTTAGTAAATTTGTTAGAATTCTTTTAGTAATTCAAGGTTATTGGCGAAGAAATCAAGATTCCTGAAGAATGCCATGATGGCGAGCAATATCCGAATATATTGAGGAAATTTGTTGAAGTATGAAGTTAATTTTAATGAAAGCTCAGCGTTGCAAAGAGTCTACACCTTAAAGCCCCCAGAAGAGATATTTCGCAGAAAACTGAAAAAAGAAACACATGATTATGCCACTCAAGCCCCAATTATCCACCTTACAAGAAAATAAAAACATATTCAAAAATGTGTAAGGAGCATATGCAATTTGAATTCACTCATACACATTTTTACTACTGTTGTTAGCCGGCCATGTCTTGGAAATCTTCACAGAAAGTTAACTATAAGAAATTTACGTCACACAAGCCTTAGTTTAAGTTTCAAAACCATTTCGTAAAATGTAACTAATTTTATCATTATTTACATCAATAATAATTTTATTATTATTTACTTTAAATATTTCTTATAAAATTTTCATCATGTGAGTCTCTTCACAACACATTAAAACGAATTACTTTTTACAATGCCATCACATCCCAAGCACTTAGCATTACAGCTGCATTGTCCGTACACGAACCATTTCGCCCCTTTGATTTCCGTCGGCAGCCATTGTGCACCGCTGCCTGGAAAACGAAGCGCCTTCTGGGCCAGGGCGAGCAGGCAGGAGGAGGATCCGGCGGCCGTGACGAGCGGGCTGGCGGCGGAAGCGCCGGCACAATCACCGCAGAGGGCCGTGCGTGCGCCTCAGTCGCAGCCGCTGACCGGGCGGAGCGCCACCGCCGCCGCAGCCGCCCTGCATCGCACAATGACGTCATTGTGCCGCGTTTGTAATTGCCCGAAAGCGGTGACTGCGGCGGTCGCGGCGGGTGCGTGCTCACGTCGCGGAGTGGCGGAGAGAAGGGCGGGGCTGAGCGCTCCAGGAGGAGGGTAAGAGGCACGGCAAGAAAGGACGGACCGGGTCGAGGGGGCGAATGGGAGGTGCAGAGTGTGGAGGCCAAATACATAGAACGTGCTCTGGTGAAATGAGAGGGGAGGTTGCTTGGAAAGGGATGAAATTGCTAGGGAGTGTACAATGCTATGTTGAGATGAGATGTTAAAGAGATGGAAATACTTGTAGAGATATATCGGATTGCGATGTCGAATGATTATGTAGGATGGGATAGGGGAAAGAATATGGGGTACAGCAGAGAATGTGTATATGATGAAATTAGGAGTGGATGATATTTTGAGATTAGAGTACGAAGTAATGAGATTTGACGAAAGTTGAAGTAATTTTAGGTGACGTGCAGTGGATAAGAAGTGACGTTATATGATGGAAGGAAGAAATTCAGAGAAAGATAAGATTTCAAAAATACTATTAGTTTCCAAAAGATTTATTTTGGATCATTTAAGGTATCAAGTAGGATCAAGGATCAAGTAGGATATAATAATAATAATAATAATAATAATAATAATAATAATAATAATAATAATAATAATAATAATAATAATAATAATAATAATAATAATAATAATTTTATTTTTGTCGAGGCTCAGGTCGTAAGGCATGCACTTCCGCCTATCCATGACATGACAAGAACTAGATAACACACGTACTGAGGAGTAGGGCCACAAGAAGTAAACATCGTTAGTTGTTTCGTAGGAAATGTCGCGCTCTGCTGGGGGTCAGAGAACAAGCAAGCGCAACAGGGAGGATGCGGGATGGCGGAAGGAGATTCGGGTGGCCGGGGGTTGGTGTGGGGGTGGGGTGGGTTGAGCGAAATGGCGCGGCTGACCGAAGCGACCGCCGCAGAGAACACACGGCAGTGAATGCGCTCATCGCCTGTCGATTGTGGACGGAACGGATGGCTATTATCGGCCACCGGGATGCCAGAACGTCTCTGCACGGCGCAAACCTACCAACCCCCTTTTGCTTTCCTCCTCTCTGGCGCTGTATCGTCCCATCTATATAGTTTTCTCCGCCCCTGTCTGCTTGCACTTCGAAAAACCCTTTTTCCCCTTTAATTCCGCTTCCGGAACACTATCGTTCTATAGTAGTTTTTTTTTCTGTTGTTCCCTTGTTCTCTCATCCTCTCGCTTGTTCATCTTTTCTAAGTACCTCACGATATTACTCTCATCTCGCATTCCCTTCTGTGGCTCAACCAGCGTGGCTTAATTACGTTACTGGCTTCATCCTCGGTGCTCGGAGTAAAACTGACGAGTATTATAAAATAAAACTGACAACGTAGTACAGGATGCAGTCTAGTGACTATGTTTGTTAATTTCATACAATATTCTTTTTTAATAATAAAAATGATAATCATGTCAAAATATGAGTATTTAATGATGCATTATTCCTGTTCATTTGTTGTAATATTATTTCTTCATGTGTAAAGTTTTGTCTTGGCTGGTGTAACCAAAGAAAGAACTAATGTGTGTATAGATTGACGAAGGCAGAAGAATTACGACAAGAACAATGATTCTTATTTTTTAAGAGTTGTACAAGTTATTGCCTTCTTTATGAGAATATATGTGTAAAATACTTTACTTGTGGAATTGTCCGTTAAGTCCACGATTTGGAACATCTTCAGGACTTTTATAGGTTCATGTTAAATGAAAACAACAAATAAATATATCCCGTAGTGTATGTTTCAATTATTTTCATGGCAATATATGATTATGGTTTTTGAAGATGTTTCAAGACTCCCACGCACATTTTTTATAAACGGAAAAAGTCATACAATTGCGACATTTAACTTTTTGTGATTTTTAAATTTAAAAATCAATTGTAATTTCGTGGAAAATACACACTAAAGTTTAAATTTAGTGTTCTTCAGGCGCACTTTCCACTCAAATGAGGCAAAAGAATTTCATTAAAAGTTTCAGTCTAGTCATGGCATTATCTTCAACAGCAAAAAATTTCTGCTTTTCCCCAATTTCCAGGTTGTCCCCCGTACAATTTTTCATTCACTCCAGGAAAAATAATTAATTGGTAAATTAATTTTAAAACATATTTCATTATTTTAAATTTTGATTTGGGTTTCGTACTACATCGACAACTGCTCAGCTCACTCAAAAAATCACATATAATACATGTACATTGTTTTACAACATCTTGTCAAATGACATTAAACGAAATTCGATACAAAAGTTTAAGTTCAAAGTAAAATATTTTCTGCTTCACAACTGTTTCTGTACAATTAGATACTAATATATCGAGCATTCAAAAGAAATTAATTTTAACAATGATATTTAATGAATTATGTACCATTTGGATTGTATAATTGTAAAGTATTGTACTTCAGCTTGTGTCAATGACCCCCATCTCGATCAGGTTTTCGTCCAGTTTCCTTGATCCTCGAGCAAATGCTGAGATGGCCCCTTGTTTTGCTTCTGGACATAAATGTAACTTCAAATAAACTTCTCCCCATAGCACGTCGCACACAGTTTTAACTGTTTTTGAATAGTAAATAAATAAATAAATCGACTTGCACGTCCTCAGTCGTTTTTATTTCTCCCTTTAAGAGAAGTTACTTCATCTTTCACAGGGCGTTAGAACAGGTCGCTTGATTGGCTATCGGGAATGGCAGTTCTAGTTCCGAGCGCGTGGGTGTATCGCAGCGGCGCCTGTGTCGACGAAGTGAATTAATTACGAGCTGATGCGCCACTGACGACGCCCACGCCGGCTCTCGGACGACTTCAGCGCCGCCGCCAGTCGATGTTCGCCAACCACGCTGCCATGGCAACGCAAAAAATTATTTCCAATACGATCACCAGCTGGTGTCGGCTTCACATTATTTTGTTGGCATGTTTAGCTTATTATTATACATACTCAAGCGTGGGAATGTGTGGTATTTGATTCAACATCGTATTTCTTGCCAATATCAACTAGCAGATTTTATCGAACATTATGTAATTATCTATGCTTTAAATATTGATTAATACTTAAACTCATTTAAAAAGAAGAATGCATTCTTAAGAATATACGATGACTTATCGATATGCGAACATTGGTTTGTCACATCATGGGAATATAATTCATCAAGTATGTAATTCGCATTACTACAGAGCATTTTTTAAACATTTTGAAATTGCAATTTGTTTGCAAACTAACGTTTGGCAAAATTGCCTAAAGTAAAGTGCGTATTAGCTTCTTGATCGGTCTTCCGAATGGGATATTCGCTCTCATTGGTTACTCTCGCATTTACATCGGAACTCTTTATTCTTTGAACTACTTAGCTGTTATTAATTTTCTCACATTTAACACTGTTTATAGAGACATTGCTCGCGTGTCCTTGTTTTACATTTTCTATTCCATTCCTTTATTTTCCCCCACTACTGATTATGCTGTATTCCATCTTGTTTATATTAATTGTACCCGACGTATAAGTTTACTTTTACAACATTGTCGACATTGTCGTATTTAATATTTCTCAAATATTAATTTATTCTTACAATCCTTGTGATAAATCATCACAGTACACATTTCAGCATTAGTAGTGTGCGTTTGAAAATCTAATCGGCAAATAAAAATTAGAGACATAGAGAAATGATGTCCCAATGAACGTATTCTTTCTCCAGGAAGTTAATTCCAAAAGGGTAAAGGCGTCTCCCTTCCATCGCAATCCCCTCTTGACGCAATCAGCCTCTCGACGCCTTTCCACTGTCGACGTCACCCGCAGCGGCGGTTGGCAGGCCTGCGTCCGATACCTGAATCCAATGAAGCATTCCAGTGATTTTGTGTCGGAGCGCTCTATTGAAGTGCTAGTGGCGCACGGAAAGGCTGGCGCGGGCGCTCGGACGTGCTATTGGGCGGGCGATGGAAATATCGCGCGATCAGTGCTTCGCGATTGGCAATTATTCCGCCAACGATCAGTCGAGCGAAATACCAACGAGGATTTTTTTTCTGGGAGCGTTTTAATTTATAAGAGATGCGGAGAAAAGAAAGAGATTTAACCCCAAATCGTCGTCGCACCTTTAGGACGAGCCGCTCGCGAATGATTTGTAATTGGATTTAAACTCGTCGGATATTTCTCCTGTCGATAATTCATGAGGGAGTTAAAATTGTTTCACAAAAGATGACAAATTAGCGTGATTCCGATAAAAAAGTTAATCTATCCGAAATTGAAATATTTCTCTTCGGTCCAAAAATCAATTTTACGATATGGAATATTTTATTATGGTTTCAATATTGGTATGTTGTAACGAGGAAATATTTTTGCATGCACGGGTTTTGCATTCGTTAAAAATAATAATAATAATAATCAATTTTCATAATTCATATACTCTTCCAATTATAAGATAGCTAATATGAAACAGAGGAAATGTAGTCCAACACAATATAGTTTAAAATAAACACTAATTAGATTCAGAATATCTGGTAACGAAGTGATAAGTAAACAAAAGTTATTTTCATACCCAAATGATGAGGAAAATGCAGTGATATTATTTCCATATTGCTCTGTACTATATCAATGAACTACACCGAATGTTTCTCTTCTTTTACAATCATCATATTTGTCAATATTTCCACTTCTTCTCTTGATGAATGTCTAAAATCTTATTAATAAAAAACAATTTCTCCACAAATTTTAGACATTCAGATTTATTGACACTTACACATAATTGTGAATTTAATAAACTACATTATATGTCGGTGTGAGGTTTCAGCTACTACCTTGTACCTATATGCAGATATCTTTTTTGAAATAGAGTTGGGATGTAAACTAGTCGACACTATTTACATTGCTTACATATATTTTTGAAAGTATATAAACATTGAGTGCGCATTTTGTCTGCTCAATTATGTTAACAGTGTGTGTGAGAACCTTAGTACTTTTTAGTCCAGTTCTTACAAACTATTTAAAACAAGATGTCTGAAGATGGCTACAAGGTACTAGCTGAAACGTCACGTCACCGTATAATGTAGTTTATTAAAATCATAATTATGTTTAAGTGTTAATAAATCTGAATGTCTAAAATTTGAAGAGGAATTATTTTTAATTAACATCATATTTGTTGTATCAGAAAAATTAAAGGAAAATAAAATATCCTTAAAATACATCATATCGGAGAAAACACAAAAAATAAAGACATGTATCCATAGGTGCATCGCGGAAATGTAAACCACCTACAGTTACATTAAAAATGTCCAAATATATTACGAAGCATGTTTAATTTTTCTACATAAGACACACTTGCAGAGCTAATCTTTCGTGATACAGTGCAATTAGATAAAATAGAAATCACTTCGCAGTTCCGTGACCTACAACATAAGCAGAAACACAGGAATATATAATGTCTATAATCCACTCTGAATGGTTAGTTTGCTCTTCGTGCAGGTAACGCGTAACCATTGCAGAGACTCATCTAAAAACACGCCATCCTGCCGCAATATGTTAAAACTAAGGTATTACGATAGTTGAAAGTCGTAATTTAGACGTAGTTTGATCCATGCTTCACGATTAACTGTTAAATGAAATGGAACGAATCAGTTAAGGACCAAATATCGAAATACGATTTATTTAATCTGCCCATTTACAAACATCAAATAAATAACAAATTCAAATAAATAACAAATAATATATATATATATGTATATTGTGGCGAGATGGGATTATACAACCCCATAACACCACAGTTTCGCCGGCATAAACGTTCACAGGCAGCGAGAAGAGCGGCCGAAAACCAGAGTAGCAAAACGCGCAGCCTGGTATCCGTTGCTCGTACTAGTTGCCACGAACTATCAGGCCACGTTTTTACTGGTGAAGGGCTGAAGTAGGAGAAATTATCCCCACCACGCCGAATTTCCCCAGGCGAACGCCAATAAATACGCAAACGCGGAAGGGGGAGCTCTCTTTTGTCGCCACCTCGCCTGGAGTCAACATCTCTCTTCTGCTAGCACGCGTCGGGTCAGCAGTTCATGTAAGGCACCGCTTGGCAAGTGTGCAGATTTTATCAGAGCGTCAGATTAGTTAGAAATTGCCGCAACGACTGTTTAGATAGGAGTGTACGGCGTTGCAGAAAACGTCTAGCTAGTCGTCCGCGCAGTAGTTAGGAATTAGAGAAATATTCTTCTATTAACTAATGCGGGAAGTAAAGGTGTGCCCGTTCTCAGGAAAGCTCTGAAAGTTCTTGATTAACAGAATAAAGTTAGGAACGAGCGAAGTACTTGCACTGGCAGTTAGGGAAGTGCAAGGGACATTTTCTGCAAATTGGGCGTAATCGAAGGCGGTAGCAGCCGTGGGAGGAGAAGAAACCGATTAGTGGAGACGGAAGAATACGCGAGGCGATCGGGAAGAAGACGACGACTGAGGAAAGGACGCAAGAGGGCAGCGAAGGCAACGCAGAACTTCGGAATCGAGCAACGCGGTGCGGAACGCAGCACGCTGTTTCAAGGTTGAAAGACGGACAGTTTCGAGGTAACCTGTAGAACCATAAATTAGGTCAAGTTCACGTCGGCAGGGAAAGAATAGTTTCAGAAGTGTTAAAATTTGAGGACACGGGTGTTAATAATTTGTAACTTGGGAGTGGGAGATTTAATGCGTTATTACTTGCCTTTAACCATTCTATTGTAGCAGTCATTATTCTGTTACCACTAGTTATAATTAAAAGACAAATTGGAAGTAGCGCACTTGCCCACATGTTAATTATTGTATGTAAAATTTTGAAAAGGCAAGAGATTGTAAATTAGGTTTAGTTTTACGTGCAATTGTAATTAGAATAATTTAAATTTAGACGTAGTGAATTTTCAAAGGGAATTCCCAGTACTGGCCAGAGAAATTACTTCAGAAAATTAGTTCTGAACAAAATTAAGTGTTCATTTGTTGAATAGGCTGTAAAAGTTGCTTATTTGTGTTTATTTGATCATTTTTGGAAGTGTAATTTTATGTTTGATTTGTTTTTCGTTGTTATCAATTCATGCCACAGAATTTTGAGTGAATTATATGCTCGTTTATGTGTGATTTGTCTGACTTTTATTGTGTCAAGGGTTCAGACCTTTCTGTACCCCAAAGATCCTGCTTCCTGAGATTCTAAGCTCGCTTCACGAGCATAATATCTTAACGACTTGCTTACAGTGCACGCGGCTGTGTGTGCAGAAGGTACAGGTGTGTACGATAGGCAAGGCGGTTAGAATATGTATTATAGCATTTCAGTAATGTTGAAAAACTTGTACTTTACTTGCATATGGTGATAACAAGAAGGAACAATCCGTAAAAATTGATAAAAATACGGAAGTGATATTTAAAAAAGAACAGGCCAACGATACTAACTAAAATAAGAAAAATATATCAGCATTTCGATCATATTAAGCACTCTACTGACAATTCAGCCAGCTCGAATGAAAATTACTTCCAGGATACTCATGCCCCACATACAAGCTAGCCAACAACGGCGGACACGTGAGCAAACACGCAAATACACATGTCAGTTACTTTATCGGCAATTCAAAGACAGCCAGAATCAGAGCCAACCTTCTCCCGTGTAGCGCGCATTCACATCAAGCGGTACACGCAATTGAGGCTCGGCGGCGGCCGCCGGTCCAGGAGAGTGCGCCGTGTTTGCGGACAGCTGCATACTCCCATCGCGTGTACGCATTGTGCCCAAACGGCAGGCAATAAGCGCGCGCCGTGGCCTGCGGTGCCCCCGTCCGAACCGGGGGTCAGCGGGTCGCCGGGTCGGCCATCCGCCCACGATCCCCGCCCTACCTCACGCTCCTCCCCGCCCCGCCCCACCACGCCACGTCCCACTCTCTCGTGTCCCCTGTGGCTGGCCACGCCCCATCCCCCACACTTTCCCTCCTCGTGCATTTCGCCACGTTCGTTTCCTCCATGCCCGTTTCCCTCATACCAGTTTCCTCCATGCCCGTTTCCTCCATGCCCGTTTCCTCCATGCCTGTTTCCTCCATACCCGTTTCCTCCATGGCCGTTTCCTCCATGCCCGTTTCCTCCATGTCCGTTTCCTGCCATGGAGGAAACGGGTATGGAGGAAACAGGCATTGAGGAAACGGGCATGGAGGAAACGGGCATGGAGGAAACGGGCATGGAGGAAACGGCCATGGAGGAAACGGGCATGGAGGAAACGGGCATGGAGGAAACAGGCATGGAGGAAACGGGCATGGAGGAAACGGGCATGGAGGAAACGGGCATGGAGGAAACAGGCATGGAGGAAACGGGCATGGAGGAAACGGGCATGGAGGAAACGGGCATGGAGGAAACGGGCATGGAAGTAAAAATACATTAAATAATAGATATAAATCATGAGTTAAGCCGGGTCAAGCGAAAAATAAATAGAAGTATTTTTATATACATTACTATTAGGACAAAGAGAGGAATAAGATCGTGTCGCAGTTGACAAATCAATCATAGATCAGTACAGAATTTAGTCAGTGGAATAAAATATGGATGACAGGTGAGTAATTATGAACTATTCTTGAGAAAAAGAGAATTTTACATATTCACGTAAAAAATGCGACTAAAAATATTATATATCTGAAACAAGAAATTTAAACTGTTTGAAATATTTTGTATTGCTATGATATCACACGCTTTTGCTATATTAATTATAGCTTATTCAGCTGTAATGAAGAAATGTCACAAATTACTGCATGTACACGTAGTAATGAACAGGCAAAAGAAATCTTATTTCATACTTCACCAGTAAACAAGTAAAGAAATGATATTTTATTTCAAGCCTTTTAAAATGTTTCAGAGTCAATTTATTCCTGATTGAAGCATTTTACAGCAAATGTCCTCGCATATCTTATTTCATACACTTAACTTTAAAATTGTTTTAAACCTTTATTTAGCTTTCTCTTGCACTACTAGAGCCGATACAGATATAGAATCACAATCCAACATCACTTTCCAAACGACCGCACGCTCATCTCAACAATTACTGACAATTTCACCAATGCACTTCATTCTCTTCGACTGGCGGCGCAACCCAGGCGCCAAATGACACTCGTGCACTCGCGGGGACGGCTCCCGCTATCGAATCGACTTGGAAAATGGACGATCGGCGGCGCGCAGACGTCCACCGTCGACGGCGGTGGCAGCGCGGCCGCGCCATGAAACGGCATTCGAGAGTGACCACGGGCACGTCGCGCGTCTATGCATGGATAACGAGCGTCGCCCCCCCAGCCCGCCCGCCCGCCCCCGGCTCTTCCCGTTTGTTCGCCCGGACTCGAGCCGATTTCGCCCGATCTATTTCTCTGTTCGGGCCGGCCCGTGGCGTAATGGACAGACGGACTTATCACCGGTGCCCGGGTTCGAACCCAGTGGAATATGAAGAGGGTTCGCGGCAGGTTTTCTCCTAGTACTCCCGTTTTCCCTTCCAATATACATTCCACCGGATCGCTCCATCAATCATTCCCTATCCGATTCTGTCATTAACCATCGTTCCGTTAAAGATCTATGGATCACAGCGGCACCTAGGTGATAACCAAGGCCTAGCTGAGAAGGGATAAGGTTACCTCAGCAGGTTATCGACATGTAGCGCTCCTGTCTGGAGAAATAGAGAGAGAAGAAATGGGGAGGGGAGGACGCCCCCTCCCAAGGTACGCGCGGCGATGGTGTTTGCGCACGGTGATGGTGTAACGGTTAGCGTTCCGGACTGCTGTACCCAAATTGGCGGGTTCAAACCCGATGGAAGCCGTGGATTTTTAAAATCCTTCGTACGGCTTCCTTCGGAGTGGAAGTAAAGCCGGCTGTCCCATGTTAGTAGATTTACTTGCATGTAAAAGATCCTCAAGCCTAAATGACGCCTCTGAGCTAAATTGAAATCGCCTGTTTCTCGACCAAGAAATACCTCCTCTTTCTGCTAGTTGGTGAAAGGAGCGCAGCGAAATTTGCGTGGTCAGACGGAAGACCAGGCCTCCATGAGGAAGGTCAGGCCTCATTGCCTGAGTTTCGCCACGTAAAATAAGGCATTAATTCAATTCAATTCAAGGTACGGATAGCTGAGAGTGGATGTAATGCCACGTGGGGCGAGGGGTACAACTTGAAGCTGGTCCTTGAAGGGGAAACAAATAGGGTTAATAATTTTCTGTTCGATCCTCGCTGTTCGGCTGCCAGATAGTCTACTGATGAGCTACTCTCTCAGTTGTCTTCCTCATACTCAAACCGATGCTCCTCGCTGTATTTTTTGCCTCTATCAACGCATCTCTCCCATCCAAGTCCATGCTGAGACATTTCAGAAATAACATGGGTCTTATGTAGATTGAGACTGTTGTCTCTCTTCCCGTTTGTTCATCCAAATTCGGATTCAGTTATTATTTTCGACTGTCCTCTATTGGCACTTCTTGGTCTTTCTAACAAGTCAGTCGGTTTGTCCATCACTCTCTCGCTCGTTAATTTGTTATCTTCCCTCCATTTCATTTGCTCAACACAATCCCTCGCTCATATACTCCATCAATAACTCGGTCTTTCAATGCTTGCTTACGTCCATTCATGTTACTGAAGCCTATACGATACACGCTAAACGCAACCAAAACTATATTTTCGAAAATTTTTTTAGAATGTCCTACAACACTTCTTTTTACACTGTGCCATGTCTTAGGTTTCAGTAGTGTCTGTGAATGCAGGTGGGTATGAGGCAAATAGGTAGTGAACGATGCGGTGGAGGTGTAGGAGGCGTGGATGTAGTGTGGCAAGAGGCAAGAAGGGAGGATGTGGTGGTGAGTTGGTGGACATTTATAAACATAAGACTGCCGGTTCTCACGACTCCTCGTCGGTGTCCACGATTCTCCCGAGACTCGTTTAAACTGGTTCCTCCCAATTTCTTCGATTATTTTCATCGCTGTCCAGTTGCATGACATTCGTCACGTACGCTAGCTCATTTGCCTTCTGTACTGTTGACAACAGTGTATCCCAATGTTCTTCTTTCGTTCGTTAAGTATTCCGCGTATACTTATCTACGCTTTCTGTTTTATATCAGTTTATAGCCAAGACATGAACAACTAGCGTATAGTTTAGGTGGCCCGTACCCAAATTGTAGCTTTTCTTGCCGGTTGCACTCACAGACTTGTACCTTTGTACATCGTTGTTTAAATAACTCCCTATTCTGTCTTTAATTTATCAGCCAATTTGTTCACAGGTTGGACCACGTAACGTGACTATCAGGAATTTTAGCAGAAGTAAGTAAAACATTCAAAACACTGCCAATACTAATCTTTTCAAGAATCTTTCGGTCTAATATCGTACAACCAGGACTTCTATTGTTCCAAATATCCTGCGTTTTGATATTGTATGTGACCGTGGGTGTGTCAGGTTTGTGGGAATAACGAGAATTCTATATCCCCGTTTGATCACTCGGAATCGCACCAAACTATTTTTTCCAGTTTTATTTCTCCTGTGCGTGTCTTTTTCCCTGGCGTGCACTCCTTCATTCTGCCTGCCCGGTTCAACAAACAATATCTTGATCCTTTGCCTTATAATTCCGCTATTTCGTTTCTAGATTCATTCCTCTATAATCCCTTGCACTTTAATCGGTCTATTTGCCCACTCTATTCCTCGCTATTCACCCACTATTCATTTTCCCGCTCGCACGTTTGCTTCCCTAGTCTACTTTGGATAGATTTCTTCGTTTGTTCCTCGCTCCATCTCTCAGTCTCTCACTTATTTCTTCTCTTTTAAGTGCTCGTTTTCATCTACAGTAACTATTGTAGAAATAAGTAAAGCTCTTGAGTGACGCAATAAACATACTATTTTGGTAAATTCATCTACCACGGTCTTGACCTTAAAATACTACTAATATCGGATTTACTAGTATTTTAACTAGCGACGCCTTAAACATTTAGGAAGTAAAATAAATAATTCAAACTACTACATTTCAGAATGTAGTAGATCTTGAACATTCGCTCCAATGTCCTCATACACACTCGCAAACTGTACAATTCGATCTCAACTGTGATAAAAACTCTTCAGTCCTCTCCATCGTCACAAAGTATTCCCTCACCTAGTTCAGTAATCTTACCTCCAACTTTTCTGCGTGGAAAACACTCGTTACTGAGTTAATTCAATCGACCTTTATTTATTTTACATAAAAAATTAAAAACTGCTACGGGGGGAAGTGACGTGCTACGGGGAGAAGAGTGTTGTGCGCACGTTTTCTAAATTCTGGGACCCCTATCCTAAGCCACACACACGTTGAATTTTAAATACAAATAGAAATGAGCGTTTTTCGCACGAATTTTTAACAAAATTTTCACTCGGATGTAATAAAATCTATTTTCAAGTGGAAATCATTTGATCATGTGAATAGCTTTGGGCTCTTATATCTCATTACATCCTTTGTGAAGAAATAATACTTCCTGCCGTGAAAAAAAAGACAACGATAATTTGAATTAAATATTTTCCACTGAATTCTAGAAGACATGCGCAGATAAAGAAGTTACATTTATGTCTATAAGCAAAACAAGGGGGTCATCTCAGCATTTGCTCATATGATCAGAGACACTGGACGAAAAAATCTGATCGAGCTCATTGACCCAGAAGCTGAGGTGCAATACTTTCATTTCAATTATATGTTTCCTGAGAAACGATTAATCTCGAATCAGTGTTTAAGCGCATATCGAAATAACAAAATAACACAGTATATAAGATGCGGTATAATTAAATACTAAATTATCATGTGATACGATTCCACTGAGCGTCATTCAATATTAAATACTGTTTACTCTTTATTTAAAATGCCCGCACGGACCAGGTTTACGTTTATCCAGAAAAAATCCGGCACTTTATCTCCAACTTCTTAGCTTTTCTCTTTACTAAGATGACGCACACACTGCTTTAGTTCGATCCCTCTCTTTCCATTTCCTCGTTTATCTCTCCTGTCCCCACTCTCTTTGAATTTTCCTAATTCTCTTTCCTCCCTCACATCGACCTCCCCTCCATCAGTGTCATTTGCATCGCGACTTCCCATTCTGCCGCCCGCAAAAACGAAGGTAATGGCGTCAAAAGGGGAGTAATGATCACTGAGTGTTTTCGCTGCTCGCCTCGTCCGCGCTGGCATCGCCGCCGGCGCCGGGCGATCAAACGGCATAGGGAGGCGGCGCAACGGCACGAGGAGAGGGAGTGCGCCGGCGAGGGCGGAGGCAGAGGTGATGGGAATGAGGTAGGGGCGGTGTTGGCGTAGGCAGGGGCGGCGGGGAGGATGGAGGCAGGTTGGGGGCGGAGGCAGGGGCTGCAGAAGCGGCATCGGTGAGCGAGGCGGGGCGCGAGACGGGGGGTAGGGGCAAGGGCGGCTGTGGCGCGCGAGCGGCGGGGACGGTGAGAACGGTGGGGACGGTCGGGACGGTGGTGACGGTGGTGACGGTGGTGACGGTGGGGACAGTGGGGACGGTGGGAGACGGTGGGAGACGGTGGGAGACGGTGGGAGACGGTGGGAGACGGTGGGAGACGGTGGGAGACGGTGGGAGACGGTGGGAGACGGTGGGAGACGTGGGGCGGGAGGCAGGAGGCGGAGGGAGCGGCTGGGGCGCGGGGGCGGCGGGGACGATGAGGTCGGCGGGGCGGTGAGGACGGCGGGGACGGCGGGGACGGCGAGGACAGTGAGAACAGTGAGAACAGCGGGGACGGTGAGGACGGCGGGGACGGTGGGGATGGCAGGTATGGCGGGGATGGCGGGGATGGCGGGGAAAGCGAGGGTAGGAGGAGGTTTTGGGGGCCACGGGGATGATTGAGGGGGAACAGAAATGGAAGATGCCTTGGATGTCCATATTCGACGCTCCGCCACCTTTTCTCTTACGTGACGGTGACTCGAAGCTGAATATTAGCGTATCATTTACTGCTTCTTAATAAACTGAAAGTAGTGCATGCCCATTAGCGAAACTTGTCCTATGAGAAATGTAGAATAAAACCTTTTCATTAGATTAATTCATTATATTTTTTTCAAAATGGTAATGATTTCAAAGTGCCTCTTCCAGTATATAGCAATACTACTAGTTTTTGTGATTCATCTAAAGGTACACATTTCTGAATAGCTATCGATAAAAACGCAGATAAATGGTAATGAATATTACTGTGACTTGTTGCTGCGCATTGTACGTGAAAATAACTCATTTCCATTTTCGTGAGTGCTCTTCAAAAGCCTCTTTGCATGTTATGTCGACGTTTGAAGTGGTTTGGTTTTTTACTTATGAATTCATGGAGACTAGAAAAGAAAAGCAGATCAGATTAACAGTTGGCGAATTTCTCACAATTTAAAAAACGATAGAAAGAATTTGTCTATCTATCTATTTAGCGGTTTTTTACAGCCTTGGCCGTTTTCCGCATCCCAATTTCCATGCCTCTTTATCCCATACATCGTTTTCTTCCATTTCTCTTTTTTTCATGGCTTCAGTTATTGCCATGTTCCATGTTCTTCTCGGTCTTCCCCTGTATCTTCTTCGATTTGGTATCCACTCCCAAACTTTTTGAGGAAGTCTATCCGATTCCAACCTTCTCATATGTCCATACCGTTTTAGTTGTCTCATTTCGATTGTATCGTTCAAGGTTGTTTGCACTTTCATTTTATTTCTTATTTCATCATTTCTTATTTTATCTAATAGAGAAAGTTAACAACATCTTCGCCAGAACATCATTTCTGTTGATTGAAATTTGTCTTTCAATTTTTTTTGATAGAGTCCAGACTTCTGCCCCATAGAGTGTGGTACTCTCTATGAACGAGCTATATATGCGTTTCTTTGTTTTCATTGAAATAATTGAGTTCCATAGCACTGGGTTCAACTGCCTCGTGGCTATTTTTCCTCTTATATTTTTATTTTTCACATCCTGTTCGTCTCTACCATCTGCTGTTAGTGTGACTCCCAAATACTTATATTGTGTTTTACCTTTAATTATTCCTATACTAGTCTCTAAATCATGGGGCATACCTCCCACCACCATATATTCAGTTTTGTGTAAATTTATTTCCATCCCCCATTTTTCATACTCTTCTACTAATTTTCTGAACATATAAGTTACATCGTCTTCATCTTCAGCCATTATCACCTGGTCATCTGCAAATAGTAGACTAAACAATGTTTCATCACCTATTTTCACACCCATGCTTCTGCACTTTCTTTTCCATTCTTTTAGGGCTTTATCAATGTATATCTTAAACAGGGTTGGAGATATACAGCAGCCTTGCCGTAATCCTTTATTTACTGGGAAGTTGTCTGATAGACATTTTCCCACTTTTACTTGACTTTTGTTATCTTTATAAAGTTGTTTGACTGCATTTATGTATGTTGTTGATATTCCTTTTTTCTTCCATTGCCCCCCATACTTCTTTTACTGGTACATTATCATAAGCCTTTTTGAGGTCAATGAAAATTATGTGAAGTTCTCTTCCTCGCTCAATTGTTTTTCCATCAGTTGTTTGAGACAGAAAATATTGTCAATACACGATCTTCCTGGTCTAAAACCACTTTGCTCTTCTGAGTCTGATGTTTGCATTTCAATTCTATTCTTTAGCACTCGTTTTTATTTATTTATTCGTTCGATTTGTTCAGGTATTTTAGCACTCGTCCATACAGTCTAACCAAAGATGAAGTCACACTTATCCCTCTATAATTATTACAATCTTTTTTACAACCTTTTTTGTAAATTGAATTTATGTAGGTTAATTTCCATATTTCAGGTATTTTATCTCCTTTTAAAATGCCATTTAATATTTCAGTAATTAATTCCAAACCTACGATAGGATAATGTTTAACCAGTTCTATGGATATACCTCCAGGCCCAGGTGCTTTATTATTTTTCATGTTTCTTAACGCTTTTTTTAACTCTTCCAAAGTCACATCTGGTATAATGAAATTTACGTGCAGTGGTTCATAATTTATTCCCTGAAATTTAGTTCTATTTTCTGTCAAAAGATTTTCATAGTATTTTTGCCATTTTTCAATACCAATTGGGTCTACTAAATGCCATTCTTGGGTTGTATTCAATTTCACGGAATGTAACATTTTCGATGCCTCTCTGGATTTGGTGTTACCAATGCACTTGTCTAATCTGTCACATTTTTGTTCCCAGAATAAATTTTTTGCCTTCTTCACTTCTTTCTTGACCAAATATTTCATTCTGTTGTATTCACTTCTGTCTTCTAAATCCTTTGTGGAAAGCCATCTCAAATATAACTTTTTCTTTTCTTCGACCAGGTTCTTTATATATTCTGTCCACCACAAGTCTTTTTGTTTATATTCACATTTTCCCTCCTCTCCCAAAGCTTCTTTAGCGGCTTCATGAGTGCATTTTTCTAAAAATTGGTATTTTTCTTCAGTACTTCCTATTGGGATGTACTTTAATTTTTCTGCCATGCGCAATTTGTACAAAAATGCAATAGAATCATCTTGAAGGCTCTCAATATTGTATTTCGGCCACATCTGACTCTCTATGTTTCCACCTTTTGTTCTTGGTTTTGTGTTTCCGTAACTTTTGAAGTACGGTTTATACATAAGGTAAACTTTTCCTTTTAGTAGGTAGTGATCTGATCCACAGGAAGCACCTCTTTGAACCCGAACATCGCTCCACTTTATTGATGACTGTTGTTTAGTAATTATGTAGACAATTATTGATTGCAATTTTCTAGTGGGTTGGGTCCACGTGAATTTATGTATTTCTTTATGTGGAAAATAGCCATTCAATATTTTAAGGTCATACAGTTCACATGTCTCTATAAGTCTTTCTCCGTTGTCATTTAATACATTTTCACCATATCGACCCACAACATTATGCGCCATTCGTTTTCCAACTCTTCCATTAAAATCACCTAGAAGCACCACTTCTTTGCGATTTCCAATAGAATCCAGCAGCATAGTCAGTTTCTCTAAAAATACATCTTTTTCTGCAACACTTGCATCGTCTGTTGGAGCATAAATTCCTATAATAAAAACGTTGCGTCCTCTTAGTACAAGTTCGAGACATGCTATTCTCTCATCAATTGCTACCCAGCTTTGAATATTTTTCTCCAATCTTTTATGTAGAGCTATGGACACTCCTGCTCTTGCTCGCTTTTCTTTTCCCACTCCGCTAAAAAAGTGAACATAATTTCCTTTCCTTTCATTTCCATTTCCCTTCTTTTTTGTTTCACTCAACACTATTATATCTATGTTAAACTCCTCTATTGCGTTAAAAACTTCATTTACTTTAGTGCTTAAACCTTGAACATTCCAGCATCCAAAATTCATAGACCATTTTCTTTGCCTTTGTCGACGTAGTGAGTTAATCCGAGGCTCATTTCCATTGAGAGTTTGAGCGGCTTTTTTTATTTTCCGAGTATGGGGGTGCTGGCCCCATGCCTCAACCCCCTTCCAGGAGGACCGGGTAATTTTCTTTTAGGGTTTTCTTCCCTTAGATTGAGTGTCTTCCAAGACTCCGGAGCTCAATCTACCCCTATTTGAAGCACTTCTGCTTCTGAACAGGAAAAAGGGAATGGTCAGGATACACCTAAGGTTAGAAAACGGAAGACTCCGAGCTACTCAATCCACCCATTGGCTCCCGGGGTTCGGGAAAGGATTTTAGGTAAGAAGGATATCTTACAGTTATGGACAGCGGTCAGCCACTCCTTTGTAGGTAGGAGAAACCAGGCTAATTGCTGCATTCCCCACCCACCGGTAAGGGCGTGCAGGGCGATGGGGTCGCTACATCCCTACGCCGGGTAGAAATAATTTGGTGTTTCTAAATATTTCGCACGTTAGAAATATATATGAAAATTAATTTTGTAAATAAGGAATTAATTACGCTAAAATCAAGAGCGTTTAGTCCTAATTAAAAATCAATTTTTTTAGAGTATTCAAAAAAAATCATCAGTTACTCGTTATCTGCCTTTCAAAATTTCAAAACACGCTCAGTGGCGGCTCTTGCTTAGGTGGCACGCTTGCACAACCCCCAGATAATCGAAAGAGATCTCACAATATCTCAGGAATATACGTTTTCCTTTTAATGACATTCAATATCCAATATATTACAGCAAAACCAATGTATATCAAATCATTTTAAAATCAAAGAGCGTCCAACTGATGCTCTTTCTTCTGATGCTTTGCCAGGTATTCCACCATGCTTTTGGCTGCATTACTAGGTTTTCTGAATTTACTATATGACCCTTCAATTTAGCACGGGGAACATGCGGCCTTTTGGAGGCGCAACCAGATGATGGCTCTGTCTAGCGCTGTGCGGCTACCGAAGGAGTCTCAGAGGAATACTAATATTCTGTCTTCGTCTGACTCACTGCAACGTAATTTAATGAATTTCGATTGTTATTGCAAGTCCACTAGTGCCGTCAATTATTGACGGCATTAATTCATTATTTATGATGTTTAGAGAATTTGTTTTCGTTTAATATTACACTTTTTATTCAAAATATACACTTGATTAATTCTTTGTGTGAAGTTGGCTATTCTGGATGGAAATCTCTTTGTGTCTCGCGGATGCCAGTTTGCCAGCAGCTGGCCAGTAGTTTGCCAACGTTCTTGTAAATATAAATGTGTGTAGCATTATTACATTATTGAAATACATGCAAGAGTAGTACAATTTTCGTAATAAAATAATTTTATTTCCGAGAAACTTTTCAAAGCAATAATGCTTATTACAATGTGCTGGAGTCGAACTTACTAAGTGGCCGGTGGAAGTCAAAGCGAGAAGCACGTGCGCGGGAAGTGTGTGGCATGGACACGACATATAAAACTATATAAGTAATATTTCAATGTATACTTTTATTTAACACAGTTGTAATTAATTTGAATTATTTAATTTTTATTATATATTTGTATTTTGAATTTTGGAAATTACATTTCCGTCATTAGATGGGGCACTAGCCCTCACTATCATCACCAAATTAATTAACTTAGTTTGTACAAAAATACCTCTATGACATTTACTTATAAAATGGGAATAAAATCAGCCTAAATACTCTACACAGAATTTCACCAGGGCTTTTTTAGGACCCATACTTCCCTAACCACCACATTTTTACACCTTGCAGGTATATAAATACACTGTCACAAATTCCAGCATTCTACATTCAGCCGAAAAAGCGAAAGAACCCGCAGATAGTACAAGCAACGGGGATTCCCAGAACTTTACAATCTCCGGCTGCTTTGTCTGCTCGTTATCTTAATGCGCAACCAGCGAACTGCGGACTTATTGTCGCATTGTGCCCGCCCGAGAGGAAGGCCCGCCGCCGCCTCGGGGCGACTTCCGGTTGAACAAAAGAACGGCGCGGACTGCTTCAGCACTTTATCGACGTCAAGAGACCGCCGCCTTGCTTCGCGTATTTACCCGGCAGATGTCAGCACCGTCGTAGCAGGTGCGCGGAGGACAAACAGAGCGGCCGTAAAGCGTAGAATTTTATACAAGCGGGCGGTAAATAGAGAATGAAGGGCCGATTCTAACAAAAAGAAAAACTGCCGTAAACCCAAAACGTCGAAACGGATCAAAGTCGTATAAAATCGAAAAAAAAAGAAGAAAAAATACAGAAGAACAGCGGCGAACGAGAACGTAACACGTGTCAGCCGTAAACCGGTAAACTGTGCGCTTGAGTCGGATATATCCATACCACGTGACAAACATTTTCAATACGCGCCGCGCGAGATGACATTCTGGAGACACGGCCTATTGTAAAACTCTCGACGTGGCGGCGGCTCTCGCCAGCGCGATGGAGGGGAGCGATCTTAGCAGGCGGAGGAGTCCTGCCAACGCTGGGCGCAAAAAAAAAAAGCGCCCTGAGAAATTGGATTCAAATATAGAATATACCAATCAATAATTAGACCAATATTAACATACGCAGGAGAAACAAGATGCGAAACGAAACGTACTCAACAACAACTTGAGGTCGCCGAAATGAAGAGTCTGAAAAAATTACAAATAACACTCTACTGGATAACGAAAGAAACAGAAACATCAGGGAAGAGTGCAAAGTTAAGCCCATTACGAAATAGGTAGCAGACCGAAGAAAGGAATGGATCGATCATATTGAGAGAATGAAGGAGAAAAGAAGAGAAGATGGCAGACCAAGGAGAAGATGGAAAGACTCGTTATAATTCTTGAAAAGGAACAAGTCTTAGACTTTTTAAGAAGACGAAGAAGAAGAGAAATAGAATAAGAAACGTAAGACGTGAAGAAACGGGTCAGATTGAGAAGGCGAGATGACGTCGATTCAGTGAGAGAAACGAAGAAGAAAACGTTAATTCGAATGAAAAATAACACTTGCGCAATATAATATGTTTATATGGAGTGTGCACCCTTGTGATAAGTAATCACATTGCTATACTGCGTTCTCATTGTATGAAAATATACCAGTGAAGGGACTTATGAAAATATCGTAGTTTTATCAAGTCTTGCATATTTGCATATGTATCAGATGAAAATAAAAAAATCGTAAAAGAGAGTAATACTCACGATTGTAACTGCAGTTTTCTTGCAAGATTCCCTTTTTAGTATACAGTGATGAAATGTTCACTATTCTCCTTTCAACGTCAGTTCTGGTCATTTACACCTACAATAGAAAATAATATAATTATAAAAAAAAACATGAATGAAGTGTATTTAGAGAATAAAATTGAGATGAAGAATGATTTTAATATTTTAAAAATTCAGTTACCAATTGTAAGAACTTAAAGTTACATTGTAAAAAAACATTTATATTGCAACTACAGCATCAGACTTTTCAAGATCAACATCAATATGAATCAGTTTCTCTTTTTTGTAAGATATTTTGCCATCTGTTAGTGAGTGTCAAGCACACTCTTGACTTGCCCGTCATGCCACAAGGAACTCATTTTCCTACCTCATTGAAAACATCTTACAAACAAGTTCCACTTATAGGCAGAAGTATTTTTCTGTAGATCCTTTAGAGGAGAGCGATAAGACAAGAGTGTTCACAAATGACGTTCAGATCAGTTACACACTGTGTTCATTCCACGTAAATCATTCCTACAGAGATCAGCAGAGATACCATCAAAGATCACGAAAATATCACCGAATTGGCAAATCAAACGCGTTATTACTCAGTGCATAGTAATATTTAAAATCCCCTTTTATCTCAAATTAATCCCTATATTACATTTGTAACTAGTGGATGCATTAAATAAGTACAATTATGTTTGAAATTAATTTATTCAATGCAGAGTAACTAAGTATTAACTATACTTCAACTACGTATTCACAACAGTACACTTTAAATATCAAATATTCGAATTTTATCGTGCACCGCCAGCATTTGGTTCAGACATCCTGCATTTTAGGACGCAACTTCGATGTTATTTGATATAGTGAGTCCAAGTGAGGAGCGTAGTTCAGAAAGACATCTACAGATTGCAGTTCAAGCAAGGTCCCCTGGCAACGGCGTTGAGCCCTCCTCGTCGATTTACTTTGCAAAAACATGGCCTTCACATGTCCGACGTAATCCAAACCACTCTTAAATTAAGTACTGCCGACACTTATTAGATCTGCGAAATCGGTCGAGTGGTTTTTGCATCTAATTCGACAGACATGCGCATATTACTGTGGCGAACCGCCATGACAACCTTTCACGGCGCTCTGGTGACTGTCAAGGCGAACGGTGAACAATGACGCAAATATTCTGACAGACACCTTTGAAAAGCTCTGCCGAATGCAAGCAAGACCTCAATATATACGGGCCCGGCTGAGAAAGCAGGTAAGGGAGAAGTGAGGCAGAGTAGAGAAGAAGTGAAGTAGAGATGGAGGCAGACATGAAGGAGCCGAAGCAAGGGAGTGCGTACGGCACGCCAAGATCGCCTGGATAATAGCTAATATAGGAGAGTTGTTGACGACTAAACACAATATTTCGTTTTTTGTTCCATATTTTGCTATTTTTACAAAATATTTTTATTCCATTAATTTTCTTCTATTAATTACATATTTGTAAAAAAGAAGTGTTTTTTAAATCAGCATTTTTTTCTCCTAATAACCACGTGCTCTCTACTCTAGGTACTCTTCGTGAAGACGTGGTCCGATGTTCCCAAAGCCCGGAGCCCCTGCTTCAGTTATCTCTGTGGCGGAAGTACACGTCAACCGCTGAGACGATTTTCACTTTAAGGCGTAAAAAGTGTCACCGACCCCGCATTTCGTGACCTGTAACCTTAATTTACGAGAAACTTTGGCGATTGCCGGCGTGTAACACGTCGATGAGAATGTTGCACGCTGGAGCGGTCGTAGATATCGCCAGTTTGGCTTCTATTGAGTCTAGTCTGGTTACTAAATTACGGTCTTGGATAACAATGGATGAAGTTTTTATTACTCACGGTTAAGTTGTATGGTGCAAAGTGTGCATCAGCTTGTGCTCTCCAAATGAGTTTTTAAATATTTATATTATTTTTAAAATTTGTTTAGGATTTTTTTAAAATATGTAATTTCGTATTATGTAAATGTGTTGTATAATTAGTGCATTTTAATATTACATATTTTATCAGATATTACATAATTATTACATGTTCTTACTGTTTTCATTACTGTAATGATGACACGTTTGCAGAGCTGCATCCGCCGCTCCTGAAGAAGCGATTGGTCCACGGGGTGATGGGATAGGACGCCGCCTCCTCTGAACCTCGACTCCCGTACATCTCCACACCTGATATATCCCTTCCTCCCACTGTCTCTCCTCCCTCTTTAATTAGTTATAAAAAGGAGCGTTAAACTCGAACATGATCTCGTCTTTGAGTAAGCTGCCCTCCTCCTTCCTTTCAGTCTTTACAAGTTCCTAATTCACCACCGTTCAAGTGACACATTAGGAATACGCTAAAGTTAGTCAGCTTCAAAAGTGGCACGTAAAATTCCCTTATATTTATTAATTTAGTTTATTTAATTTATTTAATTTATATAGTTTATTTAATTTATTTAGTTTATTTAACTTATTTAATGTAATTTATTTAATTTATTTATTTTTTTTAATTTATTTAATTTATATATATAATTTTATTTATTTATTTATTTATTTATTTATTTATTTACTAGATAATTTTGACAAGAGACCCTCTCATAGCAAGATGCTTAACTATCAGAGTTCTCACCGTTTCCCGTCATGTTTTATTACTGTTGAAAATCGTTAGAGGTGACAGCTTGTTAAAGGTCTATCTACACACTTCAATTTACGTCTGTACCACGGAAAAATCAATCAGTTCCACCAAAAATAACCGTTACTTCTCATAGGATGACCGTTAATCGAGATGGTCGATAAGCAGATTTTGCTATATACTGATCCTATTGGATCAGCGTTTTCGGATGTTTGATCTATCGTTAATTGGAATTTCATTCAAGAAACTGAAAATTAGATCCATTATTTCTACCTTAATTTTCCAACAAAGAAAAAGTTTACAAAATGACAAATTTGGGTCCGATTTTGTCGTATTTGGTCTACTGCGGGTAGATGAGAATCCGTTTGAAAGCGACGACAGAGCTCTACCAAGCTATTAGTGTCCAAAGAAAGTTATAGTATTCAATTTATTCTTAACAAAAATGAATTTCAGGTACAAGAATTTTGCTGATTTTAAAATATTCAATTGCATATCGAGAGTCATTGATGGGGGGAGTAGATACTACTCGTAAAGTGTAATTGTTCGTGCTGTCTTTTATTCTACTCAGTACTCAGTAAAGAATAACATGTAGTGTTATATAAGTGAATAATTTGTTGGCGCGATTCTGGAAGCTAGTGGTCATACTCACTGTTGCTATAGTACAACAACGAACTGCACAAGTACACAATAATCTGATTTCCACAAAAATACTCGTATGAGAGGAGAATAACATTCATGGAAACGTAAATGTTACACAATGTTACGAGCAAAGTCAGTACTGACACAGAAAATGTTCAGAAAGATTGAACGCTGGGTTTTTGTTTCACAGTAACGAACACTCATTATCGATGTCTATTTTCTTACTACATCATAGGAACATTTTAGACTTAAAGTCAACGCCCGGATTTTGGAGTTAGGGTGTGCATCAAGTCTTGCGGAATCAAGGAACTATTAATAGTTCTCAAATATCTAATTTCAATAACAAATATGCTCAAGTAACTCCAATTAGAGAATGTACACACACATGTACCTACCAACTAATACACCACCTAACGAGAACAATCTCCGCCACAGTCCATCAAGAGCACGCGTTAGGCCTGCCCTCCTCTTATTATATTCCGTGAAACGAACACTCATTAACGAATAACGGCCTCCACCTCGTCGTGGGTGCATTGTGGCGCGTCAGCCAGCACACGAGGTGAGCGCCCGCGCCGCCGCGCGGTGGCCGGGGGCGGAACCCTGCACGGGGCCTCTCGCAATACAGTTGAAATTAAAAATAAACACGGCACTGTGTATCGGAGAGCGAGCACATACGCGCGTTTGAGCTGCCCGCTCGTGCGATGGCGCTGGAGATTTCGCCCGCGGGTGGGGGAGTGGGGAGGGGCAGGGCGGCCGGGTTGGCGAGCGGCACCGGTAGAGATGACTCAGTGCGTCAACTGGTGTCACAGCAGTGTCTCTGACCGGGAGGTCCTAGATTCGAATCCCGACGGTGGCAGGATTCTCGACAATAGCTTGTTTGCTAGGTCGAATTCAATCGCTGTCTGGAGAATTCTAGCAGCTGTCTGCTATGTTCGGTAGTTTTCCGAGGTTTCTTTGGTCAACACCAGGTGAATGCCGAAGCAATGCCCTAACAAACGGGCCACGGACTGCGCGCGATCTTTCCTACATCGACCTTGTCCTATCCTCTCCCCTTACACACGTACCTACACTCACAATATGCGGCGGCGATGGTGTGACGGTTAGCGTACTGGACTGTTATACCCTAGCTCGCGGGTTCAAACCCGATCGAAGCCGTGGATTTTTAGGGCGACAAAATCCTTCGTAGGCCTTCCTTCGGAGGGGAAGTAAAGCCGGCTGTCCCATGTTCGTAGATTTACTTGCATGTAAAAGATCCTCAAGCCTAAATGACGCCTCTGAGCTAAATTAAAAATCGCCTGTTTATTTATGTTTCTCGCCCAAGAAATACCTCCTTTCTCTGCTAGTTGATGAAAGGAGCGTAGCGAAATTTGCGTGGTCAGACGGAAGAGCGGGCCTGATGGCCCGAGTCTCGCCACGTAAAATAAGGCAAATTTAATTCAATTCAATTCAACAAGCACACATGCCGGGAGACCGGTGAGCTTAGAGCTAGTCCCGACTGAGGCGCTGCACCGCACAGGAGAGATACCTGGTTGGGGAAACCCCGCTAGCCCACGTTAGGTCGGCGGCGGATCTCTCCATAGAGCGGGGAAAGATCACCGCACCTCCCGAGCAAAAACAAGCACTACACTAACGGGACTAATGAGCATGGTGTTGACGTGACCGGAATCACTAAAACAATCAACCAATCAGTTGTCGGTGGTTACGTGGATGGGTGGGATATGGGTGGGATGGTAGGCGGGTGGATAAGTGAGTGGAAAGGAGGGAGAGAAGTGAGCGGAAGGGTGGGTGGGACGAGCAAGACTCAAAAAATATTTTTATTTCATCCCACATTAAAGTTTGAAGGAGAAGTGACTGTGAGACGAATGGAATTCGACTGGGTGTGAGGGAAGAGAAGGAGAAATGGAGGGTGATCCGGTCAAGAGGAAGGTTTCAGTCTTTGCTGGCCAGAGAATGGGTCGGTCACTTTTGCCAAAAGCCCCATTTTCTGTATTTAAATAAAGGGCAAGTAGACCATGAGGCTGGGATGAGCTGGTTTGCTTTCAAGATATATTAGTTTGTGATTTTTCAACACTGTTGAAATAAATTTAGTTACGAATTACGAAATAATTATTTAAGATGATCACATAGAATATAAAGAAATAAACTGTTGGGTAATACAGTTCTGAGCTTTTGAAATAATTAGTAAAATTTCCGAACAATTTGGACGAGGTTCAGAAAAATTGAAATTGCATATGAAAATACAATATAAGATAAAAAGCTTCTCCTAATAGTACAAAGCTCAATGAATAGTTTTCTTGCATTGAAGGCTCTGTCATTCTCATTGTATACCAATACTTTTACTCCCAAATTTAAAAGTGCATTTTTTTCAAATTTTAATTGTCAAAACACGTTATCTTCGATTTTCGAGCTTGTTGGTCCTAAAATTTTACGAAGTCTTAATTTTCACGAGAAAAAGAACCAGCATGTGACACGGATATTTATGCTAAATACGATAATATATATTCGCCTTACTCAGAATATAGTTTCCATGTCACCAACAGACTCTGTCTTGAATACAAGCACACTTTCCTGGTAACTATATGCACAAAAAATTTCAATTGTATCTTCCAAAAACAGCAATAATCTGGCATATTTTAGGGACGTAAAACAACGAAGTTTTATATTTAAAAATAGAGTTGGCCACAAAAATCTTTTTTACTCACAAAATTCCCTTGCGTGTACGGAACTACATTTCAGGTTCTACATGCTCTAATAGACTTTTGTAACCACATAATAGGCAACGCTATACACTTTGCCTTACATTAACGCTTAGATACAAAATCTTGAACTTGATTGTCTAAAAGAGCGCAGGGAATGGAGTGTATAATTTTTTTTCTCTTAAAAACCCACACGCAGACTTTCTACTCACGAAACTAATGGAAGATTTTTCCTGACCGGCCTTTAAATTATTCAACACTCCACAACGTTGTAATCTGATGAACACGTGAATATATTAAAAACTTTCTCATGTCTGAACTTCCTTAAATCAAAAGGATTAACATCATATAATGTAAATTTGAGAAGCCCTTTTTATATTATGCGTGTTGAGCTATTTCGTTAATTACAAAACCTTCAAAGTTTACAAGAGAGTTAGACGTTTATTAACCGTAGATAAAAAAGGTATTTTAACAGACAAAATTGAGGCTATGGCTTGGGAATAAATATGTTTGTGTTAAGTGTTGCGAAAATTGTGCCACTCTAGGAGCTTGTAAATGCTCGCTTTCTGATGCTAAAAAGGAATTTATCAATCTTGATCTTTGAGGCGCATGTGCAATCAGACGCTAGGGTGACAATCCTAACAATACTTGAAATCTTTCTGAGCAATGAAAAACGTTTCTGTTTGTACTTTGAGTTATTGGTGGTCTTCTTAAAGTTCATTGAATTGTCATGCTGTATTGTGCTCGTAACAGCTGAAATATATTTTCGAAAGGGTGAAGGTTGTGCCCTCATTATCCGCCAATAGCAAGCCAAGTATAGTAAGCCAATATCCGAATTAATTATTGGTTTTGAAATATTCCAAATTGGATTGCGGGAAAATTGGAACGTGAACAATTGTAAGTGTTAATATATTCCAAATAAGCTAGATTGTTTATATAGTTGTAATATAATGTATACGAGATATTCGCATAAAGTATTATATTTCCTCGTTAACCAGTATTGAATACTGAAAAAGAATTATTCAAAAAAGTTGCAAGCAGTAGAAGTTTGGAAGAGCAAGACCACGTTTGTTCTTGTATTTATTTGGCACCTCTTTGATTTGCCATCACTATGTGAAACTAAAGGTACTTTTTCACCCATTTGTCATTAAATTCGATCTGCAATGTTCCGATGAAAACGTTCGGTATTCTATGATTTAGTAAAACGTTTATAGATTAGAAACTAGGGAAATTGCCTTAAAGTTTCGAATTTTTGAAATAATGAAATATTTGATTGTCTCCTATTCTCATGTTCCGAACTGAATTGATTCTTATACTCAATACGTTATTGCTTACATCACATTGACGCCATGTGGCAGAAAGGTACCAAGGAAGAAGTCGCCCGTCATTAAATATTTTCTATTCACGTACTGCATGGAAGAAAACCTTTTATTATTCTTTGTATGTTGGAAACTGTTGTACTGTATGTACTATAAACTTTACAATGGTATCGCGGTATTAATGAAGACTGTTTTTGTTAAAATATACAATTTGTTGTAATGTTATAGGCGAGTATTTCATTTTCTATTTTTGGTTACTGTGCTTGTGATGTTTTGAAAAACCATTTTGATTGATTTTGTGCGGCAGTATTAGTGCACCTGCAGACCACTACTTTACTCCCAAAATACTATTTTCAAAAATGTTTTCTATTCTTCATTTACTAGTGAATCGAAATGAGGTTTAACCTCGTCTGAGAAAGTGGCATTTGCTTTGGACAGGCCAACTCCAGAACGGTTCACGTTCAGAACGAAGCTGTTGCCCTAACTGGATTCCCACTTCGACCGAAACCACCAGGCTCGCCCTGACATGCCACTCCTCCGGCCCACCATCCCGCCACATCGCTTCCCGCCTCGGTCTCTCGCCGTCTTCGCTCTCTCGCCGCCCTCTTCCACACTTCTGCTTATCACTGCTCCCATCCCCTCCCTCACCACCCCCGCCCACATTCCTCCTGACTCCACCGCTCCCAGCGGACGTGGGACCCGCGGTCAGCTTGGCCACCGCTCCTTCTGCCATCTCTACCACACCTACCATTCCCAACATCCTCCCTCAAACTCCACTGCCCCTACCACCCACGTCGATTCCACCACCCCCGTCACGAACACGTCACCCCATCCATCCCCAATACTACCGTCACTCATTAACCCCATCACCCCGTCGCTCCTGCCACCCCCGTCACCCCATCACCCGCATCAGCCGCATCACTCCCACCACCGCCTTTGCCCACCCATCAACATTGCCCCCACCATCCCCATCTCCTCCAACCCTCATCGCTGCCACCCCCACCATCGCCGCCACCACCATAATAGCCCCCACCACCACGCTCGTCCCCCGCTCACACTACCATCATCGCCACCTCCCCCTCCCTCGTCCCCACCACCCCATCAATACTACTCCCCATCGCCCGCACCACAACCATCGGCGCCATCACCCAGCCACCCTATCGCCCCACCACCCTTTCGCGCCACCCCCACATCCGCCATCGTCGCCCACACCGACCGTTACCCCACGCCAGCCGCCCTACATTCCCTCCGTGCAACGCGTACCTCGCTGCCTCTACCGCGAGCAACGGCCTTGTCTTGCGCTGGAGTTGGTCACCGTTGCCTCTGTTTCCGCCGCCGTCGACGCGGAACCCGCCAGCCGCTTGCGCCGTGTTTGCCTTGGGCGGCGTTGTTGGCTCTTCGGCTAACAGTGTACGTCGGCCGCAGCACCAACATTGCACCGACTCTCGCTACCTCTCCGGCCCTTGTCCTTCTCTGCAGACGCTGGGCGTGCGGCCGCCGTGGCAGAGTCCCGTGTTCGGTCTGCGTAGCTTTAATTTCCTCTATCGCCACTGGTGCCTTACATTGCAAGCGCGAACGACAACTCGTTTTCTGGTTAAAACGTCTGAACTCGTCGCGAATCGTTTAGTTCACTCTGTCTTTTTCTTTGAATTGTACAAATTCCTTTCAATAAATTCTTCTGATACCTCTTATTAACCATTTTCCCACGTATTAACTTCAAATTTTTTTCATTAATTCACTTCTCCAGTGATATAATAAATTTCAGTTAGTATAATGAATTTTTTAACCTCTTAATTCACCATTCCTACGTTGAATTCGCATATCAAATGATCACTTTAAGAAATATACCTCAGATAGGCATTTATAAAAATATTGTTTCTTACATATTTTATATGCTTAGTGGATAAATACGTTAATAACTAACTCGCAAATACTCGGAAAAATTAGAATATAACGAAATTTTCAATAGAAGGATAGGCCGTAAGTTGTGACATTGTTTTAAGTATTCTAGACCTATTGTTTCAGTTCTAATTGTCAATAAATACAGATTTTCAGACCTAGTGCTTCATTCAAAATAATAGTTTCATCAGCCTCGTTTATACATTTTTAATTACTTTTCAGAACCTGAATGAAAAAAAATGTTCTCAAAGAATTGAAAAGCATTTTTAATGTTGATTCTAGTTTAAAATAATAAAAACATAGCGCTACCTTATATAGAAGTGGAGGTATGATGTTTCAGCTTACTGACGATACTAAAAAATCAACTTTCCAGGATCATATTTTCTATTTCTGTGTCTTTCCGTTGCATTATTTTTGTTCTTCTTCTAAACCATGCAGTAGTAACGTTGGGTCTACCAGACCCACAGCAAAAGTTATTTCAACATACCTTGAAACACTTTACCAGGATCAAAATCAACGCTAATGCCACATTTCCAGTAATAAGCACACAACATACATGCATGTGACAGTGCAGCCAAAGCAGCTAACATCGCCGCAGCCACTGTGATGGATAATGCCAGAGTCACATATATGTCCAAACTCTTAGCCTTGGTGAATTCTATAGCCTAACACAAAACCCTACATTCATTCATTCAACGCCTAAGCAATCATTCTTCAAGTCAATGCGAAAGAAAATGGCAGAGCTTAGGCCTAGGAACACTCTATAATGTAACAATAACTCCCAAACAAGGGCATCACGTCCTCCTCCATCTGCCACCACCATTACTACTTATGTTTCTAACTACACCTCCTCCTCCTCTTCACGCTATTATTTGTCTTCTTCACGTACTCCACTTTCTATTCCGACTTTTCTTTTGTTCTCACCATCATCTCTAATCTTTCCATATTATTTTTTTCTTTGATCAACCTCCACCTTTTGCTTATCATTCTCCACTTTTTCTACATCATTCTCTTCTCGTCTTCTGCATTATCCTCCTCCCCGGTTTCTGCATTATCCTCATAATTTCCTTTTCTTTTCTTTGTTCTCCTTTTCTTTTCTTTGCTCTTCTTCTCTTTTCTTTATCTTCTCTATCTTTTTCTGTATCCTTCTCCTCCACTTTATCTATTTCCTCTCCCCTTTTTCTGCATCATACTTCTCCGTTTTTGCATCCTCCTCTCTCTCTCTTATCGTTCTTCCCATTCCCTTTTTTCATATTATGTTTATCCTTTTCCATATCCTCCTTTTCCTTTACATCCTCTGTTGTGTTAACAGGTTTCGTACACAATCAAACCACGCACTCAACAATTTATATTTATTTCCACATCTCACGAATTCGTACATTGAAATATAGCCGAGTCCTCGTACATCAAAGCAAGTCCTGCACATAGAGGAATGGCCCCTCGTGCGCAGTACCTTAGTCGAGTTCGGTAACTCTGCCGATGAGACCCAGACCCTTCGCCCTCCACAACCACTGGACGGTGCCACCAACACCGTCTCCCCTGCACCCAGCCGATTGATAACGCGTAAATTATATCCTCTATAAGTTTCCCTATCTACATTTAATTCTGTTTCCTAACTTTACATTCTGATTCGTAACTTCAAAACACTTAAACCTAAAATTCCTCCCAAAAATTCCCAAAAATTCCCAAAAATTCAATGCGTTATTCCCAAAAACTTTTGAGAGCATATTGCGTAATATTATTTTGTAAGAACTTACCGGAATTTTCCAAAATATGTAAATACGTGATTGAATCTATATAATCTAAAGCGTACGGCTGCCTAGCAGCATTATAGCGCTCGCCAGCACCGAGATCACATCCACGGCCACTGTATATTCCTTTTGGAAATTAAACATTGTAATATCACTTGTGTGTTTTATTGAACAAGCCACTTTGTGGTGTCGTACCTGAGAGTTGCAGCTAGCCAAACACTTCATTCAACATCATCAGCCCCACTACCGATTTAACTCTCGTGTGGTTTGACAGCCGCCTAGTTCGCAAGTGACCGAGTGACCTGGCGCACACATGGTCGGCGCGCAGGGGAGGGGAGGGGTCTGTTCTCCTAGCCCCTCCAGGCAGTGGAGGAGAATGTTGCACCATTGCCTTGGCCGTGACGTCACAGATGATACGCGGTGACTCCCTTTCAGAAAAATCCCGCCTTTAGCGGTGGAAAGGAAAATCATCCCCAGCGTTATGTAGACACATTATACCCTCCTATGTTTCTTTACTCTACTCTTTTTCGTTTGCATTCACCAGTTCTTTCTTGTAGCTTGTCAGCTAAGTCGAATTCAGTCGCCCTCTAGAGAAAAATTCTAGCAGCCGGCTGCCCTGATCGGTAGTTTTCCGTAGTTTATCCGATCTACACCAGACGAATGCCGGAGTAGTACTCTACCAAGCGGGCCACGGACCGCGTGCTATCATTGACCGCATGCTCTTCCTTGACCTATCATATATACATACTCTCTTATACACACACACTAACACGCACGATACAAGCACAAATGCCGGGAGGATGGAGGGGAGTTTAGAGCTTGTCCCGGCTGGGGCGGCGCCCCGTGAGATAGCTCGTTGGGGAAAAAATTCGCTAGGCGACGGTAGGTCGGCGCCGGATCTCGTCAAATAGCGAAGGAAAAATCACCGCCACCTCCAGAGCAAAAACATGCACTACACTTATGGAATCAACGACCTTGTAAGTTGACAGACCTTGTTAGCTGACGCGTCCGGAATCATTCACACGCGATCACACCCACAAAATTCGAGCAAGGAAACAAAATTCAGATCTTGGGAAGTTTTCCTTTTGTAACAGAACAATTAGAGATTGGAACAGTTTACCTGCAGCAGTTTTCAAAGCTTTTCCTCTCAGTGTCCGAAGTTTTAGAAATAAGTTAGAACAAGATAACAATAACAGATATTAAATGAGTAAGTGCTGTGTAGTGCGGTGAAGTGCTGTGAAGTGATGGTCAGTGTAATTCAAAGCAAAAAAGTGTAGTGTAGTGTAGTGCAGTGAAGTGAAGTGCGGTGAACGCGATCAATGCTCTTTTCAATGCTGCTTTCCGTCTTGTACTGTATTGTACGGTATTATTATTATTATTATTATTATTATTATTATTATTATTATTATTATTATTATCATCATCATTCTTAGTATTATTATTAATGTAAGTGTTGTAATTTTTGCAATTATTGTCATTAACTGCCACCGGGTTATACCCAATTGCAGTTCTAATAAATGTATGTATGTATTAAACAATCAATCATTTCTTTCTTATTGTTCTCCTCTCCCTTTTCACCGTCGCCCTCCTCCACCGTCTCGTCCTCTCCTCCACCGCCCGAACCGTCGCCGCTCGACGTCGGCCCTCGGTAGGCCGCCCGTCCTCGTCCTCGCCCTCGTTAGGCGGCGGGCCGCCTGCGCCGCACAGTCCACACAACTGCGTTCATTACCGCAGCAGCCGCTCTCTCCGCTTGATCCCGCCACCGGCATCCGGCCCCGGCCCGGCCCGGCCCGGCCCGGCCCCGCGTTAGCAGAGGCTCCGCCACGACGCCTCCGCACGAGGCGCTTGCAAATTAGAGCATTTTAAACAGGGATTTCTGAAGAGAATGGGGGTTCCGAAAGCCAACACGCATTTGTAATGACGTGTGTTTGTGTTAGGCTTAGACGTCGCAAGACGGTTCTGAAGAATTGCTACATATATCACGGATATTTGAAGTGTTAAATACGAACTAATGAATAAATGGAATGAGCGAAAGTAATGTTTGGAGGTGTTGAATTTTGAATAGTTTGGAGTCATGTGGAAACGGAGCTGAAGTGTTTCTTGTTTCAACTGACATCCACACGTAGTACTATACTTCATAAGTAGTACTAAATAATACAATTTCTGGATTTTAAGCGTGATTTTTGTTTATAAAATGTACTATAGAACATTTATTTATTCACATCATTTATTTATCGTTGACGATAACGTTGTCTCGAAGAACGATTTGCCTAAATGTCCGACACAATGCTCATCGTCCTTGAAAAGTCGAGAAGTAAAATATAAATCTTTTTGCGTTCAGTGGATACCAATAGAGTGTACCACAAACTGTTTGTAGTAAAATGCACAACTCATGTTAATGAAATATCCGATTACACAACTTATGCTTGGACAAAGCGGTCGCGTAAAGCAAAAATTAAAATCTGTAAATATATAGTCCTGAATCTGAAGAAAAAAGTGGTATTGCAAAAGTCAATATTTCTAACGCGTCTTCTAAAAAAAAGAATTTTTAGTCATGTCACTGCAGCAGTAAATGAGCTATGTATCTTGTAAGGCCAAAGGTAGAATTTTGAAGACAGACCAGAGGACGACAGTAGAAGCAGCAGCAAAACGAATACTCTAAAGTTCTTTCCTTATTTTTCAGATATTTTCTTCGCATTGTCAACAGATCACATATCTGTGCCTCGAGTGAAAATTATCGAATAATATTTTTCAACTACTGCAATGGGCTGAAATGGCTCGAAGCATCCACTGACATCACTTCAGTGCCTCTGACCGGAGGGCCTAGGCTTCGAGTCCCGACGGTGGCATGATTTTGGTCACTATCGAGACTAGATAGCTAGGTAGAATTCATGCACTTCCTGGAGAACAGTTGTAGCTATCGTCTATTCGTTTTATAGTTTTCTGTTGCTTCTCCATCATCAACAGGCGAATGTCGGAACAATTCACTAACAAACGGGTCAATGTTTACTTCCTCTTCCTTGTCCTCACCCCCTACACATACACTCTTAATGACACCATACATAATGGCAAAACACGTGGGACCTTTGAGCTTGTGTCGGTTAGGTTGGTGCGACACTGGCGGAGATCCCTGTAGTGGGAAATCCTCGACAAGGCGAACTAAAGGCCGGTGCCGAATCTCCCCATCTAGCTAATTTCATCTAGCAAGGAAGCTACCTCTCGTGATAAAACTTTCACTAGAATTACGTGTCTAATGAGCACAGTAGTTGACGCGCCCGAATACACAAATTAATGGCACTAGTCATCAATCAAATTATCAAACAAATTAATCAATAATCATCAATCACTAAAAACTCTTCTCTTTCTATTGTTTCCATGGGCACTTTTTGTGAATTTCAAAGCAACGCATGTTAACGTTTTCCTTCTGGAGAATTGTCTCTCGGCGTTTCATCTTCGACGTTTTATCGCGCGAGCGTATTCGGTAAAGCGCGCCCCAAGAGGACACGCGTCCCGCCGCGCTTCTAATTGCGTGCGCCGTTAGCGGCCCATGCTCGAGGGGTTCGGGCGTGGGGGTGGGGGTGGGGGTGGGGGCGGAAGCACGGAATAATCACGCGCGAGGTGCGCTACGCGGCCGCAGTCGTCGCCGCTCGCCCGCTCGCGCGCGGTCTAATCGCTGCGCAAATCCGGCGGCGGCGATGTTGTAACGGTTAGCGTACTGGACCGTTGTACCCAAGTTGGCGGGTTCAAATCCGATCGAAGCAGTGGATTTTTAAGGGAGAAAAAATCCTTCGTACGCCTTCCTTCGGAGGAGAAGTAAAGCCGGCTGTCCCATGTTCGTAGATTTACTTGCATGTAAAAGATCCTCAAGCCTAAATGACGCCTCTGAGCTAAATTCAAATCGCCTCTCGCCCAAGAAATACCTCCTTTCTCTCCTAGTTGGTGAAAGGAGCTTAGCGAAATTTGCGTGGTCAGACGGAAGAGCGGGCCTGATGGCCCGAGTCTCGCCACGTAAAATAAGGCAAATTCAATCAATCAATTCAATCCCTGCACAGTGACTGGGCGCTCGCCGCCGCCACGTGCTCCGCGATGGATTGAGACGTTAGGACGCAAGGTTCATGGAAATGTATGTAATTGGCTGTCCGGGTGACGCCGCGTCCATGGCAAAGGTGACGAAGTTTCGGTCGCCATTCTGCGACCTTCCTGAGGGCGTAATGCAGGGCGCAATGAGGAAGATCGCAGAATGGCGACCGAAACGTCGGCACCTTTGCCACGGACGCGGCGTCACCCGGACAGCCAATTAAATACTGACTCCGGCCGCGGAAGCCTACGCTCTTCCAGGAAATGGTTCGGGCGGGAATTATTTACTACCTGAAGAACCACGCGTTGTGCGGGTACGAGGGACTTGAAACAAAACACATTTAAATATTGATATTGGGATGCAAGGTTCCACGAAATGTATTCGTCACCCGGACAGCCAATTAAATACTGACTCCGGCCGCGGAAGCCTACGCTCTTCCAGGAAATGGTTCGGGCGGGAATTATTTACTACCTGAAGAACCACGCGTTGTCCGGGTATGAGAGACTTGAAACAAAACGCATTTAAATATTGATGTCAAATATACTTTCTATTCTTCTCCGTGTTTTCTGGAGTTTCACAAATCATTTCATTGATTTCGTCATCAGACGTGTCAGTAAATTCCTCTATGTCAGTACTAATGAAAATAATTCAAAACGCTGACAAAATCAAACAGGTTATATTATAAATATACGGTTTATTGCACCCATTTGCGTAAAGAAGTTGCGCCCATTTCTCTTTCTCACTTCATCGAATTTCGTTCTTCTTTTCATTGTTTCCACTTTCGTCTTCTGGTTTCTTCACGCGCTCTGCAGGGCGCTATGCCTAGCGAAAAGCCTGAGAGCTGTGTGAGTGTTGGAGCTGATTGCGTAGGCAAGAGCTGAGCCTGTAGGAGGTGGCAGGTGCGTCTGGACGCGTGAGTAGAGGTTGAGAGGTCGCGCGGGAGCAGATCATACAGGCGAGGACGAGTGGCGAGAGCGCTTGCACAGAGCATCAGTGTGTTCACCGACGGCGCGAGTGCGGTCTGGGTGATTGAGCCGCTTAGACGAGGGTGTGCACGTGGGCTTAGGCACGGCACGTGAGCCGTGTCAGGGCGCGAGTGGGTGGGTGGGCAGAGACTCCGCGCGCTGTGGCAGGAGTAGGTTGAGCGCTCAGCTGCGCGCGTGACATTCACCAAGACCAACGCCACGAGGACGGCACGGGGTCGGACTGGAAGGGGCGTGAAATTGCGGGGGCGGGGTTGGGACGTTGTAAGGAGGGGGCGGGGTGTGGCGGAGCGTAGCGGGGTTTGGCGATGGAGTGGCGGAGAAAGCACGTGGCGGAGTAACGTGGGGACGAGGAGTGGCGCAGCATAGCGGGGCTCAGCTGGGTTTGGTGAGGACGTGGTGAGGATTGCCCTGGGAGTGGTGGGGAGTGCGGTGTGGGCGGGGCGAGAGTGCGGAGAGGCGTGGCTGGGCGTGGCGGGGTCGTGGCGGGGTCGTGGCGGGTGGGGGTACGGGATGAGGCATGGAGGGGCAGGAGTGACGCTGAGTGGGGGCGGGAATGAACCGTGGCGGGGAAGGGGCGAGGTGGGGCGAGGTGGAGCGGGGTGGGGCGAGGTGGGGCGGGCGAGGCAGGGCGGGCGTGGCAGGGCGGGCGTGGCAGGGCGGGCGTGGGTCGGGGTGGGGTCGGGGCGGGGTCGGGGCGGGGTCGGGGCGGGGTCGGGGCGGGGTCGGGGCGGGGTCGGGGCGGGGTCGGGGCGGGGTCGGGGCGGGGTCAGGGCGGGGTCGGGGCGGGGTCGGGGCGGGGACGGGGCGGGGGCGAGACGAGGCGAGGCGTCGGACGCAGATGGAGACTAGAGTAATGAGCCGCGCGACGGCGCGTCGCGCCCTTTGTGAGTCGCCTTGGCTGCCGGCGGCGCTTTGAGCTCCCACACCCGCCCCCACCCCCACCCGCGCGTCCGCAGCGCACGTGCACCGCCCCGTGCGCTCACCCACACGCGTGCTCTCGGCCGCCCTCGCCCTTTGCCCGCCCGCGCACGGCGCGACGCGAAGCGACGCCGAGGGTCCATTAGCCGCCTTCCCCAGACGCCTTTTGCCCCTCGCTCAGCGAGCTCTCCTCGCTCTCCGGGATCGCGCCGCGGCAGAACGCTTGCTCGTGGCGCCAGTTGTCTGTTGAGCAGTGTATCAAACGTCAAGCCACTCCACGGAGATACACCGGCTGATTTTAGCTCGGAGCCAGCTTTGACGCTGACTCTGCAGCTACTCTTGCGAAGGCCCTAGACAGCAGCGGCTGCAGCAAAGGCCCCAGGGTTCGATTCCTGACGTTGGCGGATTTTCGATACCATATATTTAGCGTAATCGAATTCACCTGCTCTCTCAAGAGGAAATTTAGCTGCTGCTGCCAGCTGCTCTAATTGGTATTTTCTATTTTTATTTAGTTGTTACAACAATACCATGCGAGTTCCGGAACAAACCGGAGTTCCCTCATAAAACACTTTTGGACTGTTTCCTTCCTCTTCCTCGTCTTCACATCTCCCCACACTACCACTAAAGTCGGGAGGCCAGACGCGAGCTCAGATCTCCCAAATGATGGTGGTGTTCCTCTGAAGGAAATACAATGTGGAAAGGAATTCTCTCGCAATCCGTCGAGAAGTACAGCATCGGATATCACCCTTAGCGTGTGAGAAATACTACTAACTAAATATTTACAACACTAACGAGATTAAGACCATAGTAGTACTGGTTCTCAGAAACAACATTTATCTATCTATCAATATATTGGGATAGCACAAGGTGAACTTAGAAGTAGAGCTAGGTAAGAAATCCTGTTTCGATAAATTTTACAAAGGCGGACTGAATATTCCATCATGTGCTGCTATTGTTGAAATCCTCGATATTCCTTCTACAACGAGTCAATAGAATGATTGATTAGTCATTTCCAGTGCATCCTCGGCTAAAGTCATTAGTCCCGTAAGGGTAGTACATGTTTTATCTTGGGAGTAGGCGATGGTCATTACCTGCTTCCTGGCAAGAGCCGGCGCTGGCCTATGTCAGCTCGCAGGGATTTTCCTCAACTCGTTATCTGCCACCGGCGTGGCACCGCCCCAATCGGGACAAACTCTAAGCTCCCAACTGATTTCCCGTCAAGAATGGTAGTGTAGTACGTGAGTTAAGTATATGACTGTATGGGCTTGTAAGGGGTAAGGAAAGAACAAGGAAGAGGACAAAACGATCGCGCGGGGTGCGTGACCCGTTTGTTAGTGTACTACTCTGGCATTCGCTTGATATTGTTTGTAAAAACCACGGAAAACTACCGATCAGTGCAGCCGGCCGCTAGAACTCTTCTTCAAACACCAACTGAATTCAACCTAGCTGACGAGCTACTGTCGAAAATTGCAACTCGAACCCTAGGACTGTTCGGTCAGAGGCACTGCAGTACGTTCATAATGTTCTGAGCAACATAACTTCACAAAGTTAATGACAGAATTACCTTTCAACTTATTCATATTACTACCAAAGAAGCGCCATTACCATGAAGGGTTATTTTTAATAATTTCCAAAGCAAAATATAATATATTAAAGACTCCTTAAGTGTGAGAATAACAAAAGCGATAAATTATTTTTACATCATACACAAAATGCAAATTAATGTTATTCAAAATGTGTAAAGTACATTCTAGGACATGTTAAACAGGTATTTTCTCAAGGACAATATTTAACTGTAATATACTACTATTTCTTAGGTGACTATGTGGAAAAATAGACTACCGAATAAGGATTTATTTTCCCTCTTCTCTTGAACGAAGATTAAAGTTAATAAAACGGTGATATACTTTAGAGCTAGAACTTGATTTCTACAACTAAACTTTTTGGTAAAATATTACTTAAAAATCTCATAAAGGAAAGCAATCTAACAAACAAAAATCTAAAGATAAGAATAAAATCCGTGTCGTTTAAATAATGGAAGCTCAAGTAAAATGGCTGGAAATAGAATAAAATACATATTTAATCATATCTTTGAGAAATGCGTGTATTCTAAGGAACCATTCTATAAAATAAATTGTACTGTAAATATATGTTGTTTTTGTGTCTAAATACTGTACTGAATAACGTTGAAACGTAGGAAATCGTCGTAGGATATCGTTGACTGAAACAAAACAATGTTCATATATTTTAAGGTAACTGAATGTGTAGTAGCTGAACATTTGAAACCGAAAAAACCCGTCGCGCATATACATTATAGCAACACAGATTGATATTTCAATTATAATATTTAGAATATTTATTTTCGAAATAATATTTAGTTAATTCCCAGACATCTTGCCTGTTTTATAACTTTTCAAACAAAAAATTCCAAGGATAAAATTCTCCCAAATTCAGAAGGCTATCTCAACCTACAAAACAACTTAAGTTTTCCCTCTGAAAGAAAGTGTATGCAAAAATCACAACAATTTCCCACAATAACGTCGAGGTAATCACTGTTATCACGCCATCGCACAGTATGTATCGCTGGCAAGATCGCCGCCTAGCGAGGAAATCACTGTAACAGCGGCCCTTAACAAATTGTTTTAAATCGACGAGGGAAGACGGACGGGGCGGGGAGTGCTCTAGGCGGTACCATTATGGAAACCGCTCGGCCGTAGGAAGGCATTCGTCCACGTCACGTGACCGCCGCTTTCAAACGATGCGCTGTCACGAGGCTCTCTTTGGAGACCTGCTCCCATGACCAGTTGGCTCTCAAAGTTTCGTAATTTTGAGATTTACTCCTGCCTGTTTCTTAGCCATTAAGTGTGCTGATGCACAATACTATAAGCGCTAAGATACAATACTGTGGTATTGTGGTTAGTTTGGGTCTACAGTCTTTCATGAGAAAAACTGAAACATCAAATAACGATCAAATCTCTCATTATTTTATTTCGCTAATTTCTAAAAATAAACGAATCTATTAAAGTGCAAATTGCAGTGGAAACATTTTCAGCGTTTACAAAACGAAAATCAGAGAAATAATTATACGAATATATTTAATTTTCGAAATGTCAAATGCCAAAACGAAAAGCAAGAGCAGCGAAACTAACTACAAATCCCATTTACACGCGTACCAAGCAAAACGAAAAAAATCTTGAAATGGGAGGAAGGTATTTTGCAATTAAATTAAACACACATCGGCGCCATAAAGGGGATTCCCCCAGGGAGGGCCACCGGTCGCTCCCACAGAGGCGCCCTCTACTGCGGGCGGAGGCGACGGGAGAACCGGCGGCGCCATCGATTCCGCTGAAACTTTTATCGCCACAGCTCCCTCGTTGTCACCGCCGACCCTCACTGCCCTCCGACGGCGCCCCGGGCAGTGTGACGGCAGGACTTCCGCGTTGGCGTGACGTCGGCAGGGCGTCAAATTGCTTTTTTTTCTTTTTTTTTGTTTATTTTCCTGTTTTACGTTTCGATTCATCGAATATGCCAGCTCAGTTCGTCCCGATCTGCTTTTCATCACGGAATCCCTCAGTGACGTGACGTCTCAGTGGCAACAAATTATGTTGTTTTTGTGTAGTTGGTTTTTATCTTTATGTTTCGCTTCGTTGGACATGTCGTTTCCTGTTTTCGCATTACCGCCTGGTAGATCTCATTCACGCGGATAAAAAATTCCTCTCTGACTATAATTCTTCTTCTTCTTTTTATTCCTGTTCTGTTTGGTTTCCTGAATTTTTTTGTTCTGTTTCATTGATTCAATATACAGCCAATATTTTAAAATGTTACGTTATGGAGGGACTGCAAATAATACGTATACAGTAACTGCAACGGTATTTGTGAAAATAAGTGCAGACATTCCCTATAAATTAGTACTGTTCAGAAAGTGTGTCTGTTAACTTTTACTCCCTATACTTTAGTACATGGAAGACAAGTATTGGAACCGCTTTAGCCATAAAGTCTTGAGTTTATAAAATAAGTTAGTTAATTGAGAATCAAAATGTATAAACCGAAAACTACTTGAATCCCTTGCATAAATTGTTTAGTTATATGTTTTTACTAATTGAGCGTTTTAAATGTTAATTTCCCAACTTCTTAATTCAGCGTTGTGAGTAATGTTTTTCGCAAAGTAGTTATTGTATTTTAATCGGTGGTGAGCCGATAACATTCGCTCCCTGAACACTAAAATTTTATTTTAGTAGCATTTTCTGGCAGTAGGCCTAAGTGTGTTAATTGGTATGTCTCTAAAATTAAAAATAATGGGCAAAATAAATAAAACAGTGTAACGAACTCGTCATAAGCTCGACGTTGGTCCAATTGTCGAGTTTGAGAATGTCATTACAGACTATTATATTAATCCTCTTCCGTAAGGTATCGTGCAATTAGTAATACGAAAACAAGGCGAAAGTATATTTACTTTCTCGCTACCGCGGTAGAGATAAAGTTATGTAATGCTGCGCGAAAAAATGGCGAATTTTCGAGAGAAAAATTTTTCTTCTCACTAGGCCCTGCTAATGAAAATGTTGCTAGATAATCTAGTTGCTAGATTTAGAAAAAAACTCGAACACGTGGTGTAGCCAGAATCCTGGTTTTGTAGATGCATGACACCGAAAAGTTGGTTGACAGCAAAACGTCTGTGAACAACGCCAGCGGCTAAACCGTTCAGCCGATTTTCTCCAAAATTCACATTCTTCAATCGCTTTTGCTGATGTCGCAGACCCTTGAATTTGAAATTGATATTCTAACTTTGGGGGTACTTTACATGAAGCCCCCAAAACATTTTCAAAATTAGAAATACCTAAAATAATATTTATATTGTTAAACAAAAGTGTTGGTAATTAATTTCAATATTACCAGAATTACCATAAATTATCCCTACAATATTAACATTTATATTTCAATAAACTTTCCAAGGACTACGATTACTAAAACAAATAACATTTGAAATATACCATTATACAAATATGAGTGTGCACAATATGAAATCTTAGAATTATTAATATTTAATTGACGAATTGTTTGCCGACCCCCTTTTTCGTATCCCTTCATTTTGTTGGGGAAAATCCATCATCCGAAAACCATTACTTTTCAGCCTTGGTACATAAATAAGTACACAGAGCCCTTCGCGTGTTAGCTGCGACGCTGTCATCGCCCGCCAAACAACCAGCGGGCGTGCCGCAGGCGCCCCTTGACGTTTGGGACCCCTTTGGTTCGCGTGTCGTCCGACGCGGCGCGCGGGGGGGGGGAGAGGGAGGCGGGGCGTAGCCTAATGGACGGCGATTGATTGATTAATTGGTTAATTGATTACGACGTGCGATCCGCCTAGGTGAACGGGAGGGGATAATTGGTCTTTTCGTGCCTCGTTACCTCTACCCAGTGCGCGGATGCGATGGCCCGGAAAGAGGAGATTTGGAAAGAACTGAGGACTGTAAAGGCGGGGGCGAGGTAAAGTAAATTTGTTGCTCCTGGGTGATGGGGTAGTTTTGTAATATTATTTGGGAGAGTTGACATAATTAAGAATCAAGCTACGTGCAAGACTAGATGAAAAGCAGCAACGCGGGAATAGGGCAGACACTTAAAAAAGTTTTATTTTGTAGAAATAAACCACTTTTTATAATAATTACTATTTGATATTACAATTTAAAAACTATTTTAAACCTCATCATTACACACTAAATATATAATTATTAAATTAAATTTCATTATACTGAACATGTTTATTCCATAACAAAAATAATTTTGTTCTTAAACGATAAAGTTATTCTTTCAAGGAATGTTTTACATCACAATACGTGTAAATATTTAATAATTTTCTGACCTTTGTGTCTTTTAATTACTACTGAATGTGGTACCGATCTGCTAACACAGTTTATTTGTGACCACTTTGCATAGTCAAATTCAAAATTTTAATGTTTTTTGAATTCCTACTTTTATTGCAAAACAATTTTTGAATAGTGTCAGAGTAAGTAAACGATTGTGACTACAAATAAAAAAACTAATATTTTAATAAACTTAAGCATCGACAAGTTATATTCAGAACGAATGTAGAAAAAGGAAAAGGATGTCGTTTGAGTCTATGGATTCTTACAAATGATGCAAAACTGTCTACTTGCCGTAACATGATAAAAGGCCGCATTATTTGTCGGGCTTAAGAGACAAATAATAATTCCAATTCTCAACAATACTTCTCGCGGGAACCAAGACTTCCATTGCTGGTAATCTTGCTCCCTCGTTTCTCCACTTTTCTTACATGCCCTCCCCCGAGGACTGAGGACGTCGAGGACGTCGCGCGGTCTCGGAATGAGGACTCAGCGCTCGTCCCCAACTCGCGTCCGAGTGTGTCCCTTCGGACCAACATCGAAAACATCCCCCCGACGAGTGCGCTGGCGCGAGCCACATCGCCCGCTGCGCCCCACTCGGACGGGAAACGCCACGCACAAGTATGCAAATTACGCAGGGAACTAAATGTCCTGAAATTATGCGACGAGCACGAAAAAATAATTCCACTTCAAATTGTAAATCTCATTAGGCAAAAAAGAAACGAGAAGAAACAAGAGTTACCGGAGGCGCAAAAAGACGCTGAGGCAGAAACGAGGCTGCAACGCGTCGGCAAAGCAAAGAGTAATTAACAATTAGTTAAATAAAAGCGTTAAAAAACGCCAGGGGAATGTATTCATTACTGGGAATGCACAGGATTGTGTCACGAACATGAGTTTGGTTGTTGTTTCTATGATACCACATAATTTAAATCACTGATTGGCAATGTAAATAATTATCGCAAACTTCAAAACTTAATGATTAGTAGTGCCGTAACTGGACCAGTACTAATATGATATGCTTTATGCTTGAAGGCAGATTAATGTGTGATTGATTGATACAGACATAATTTATTCTTTTTTTTGTGTCATTTTGTCACGAAAGGTGCACTATCTTTGTTTTTCTGTGCTACATTAAACGCGATTTACACGTTTCCTTTTGAAGAACGAATTCCAGATTCTTATAAAAGCGCGTATTCTCACAGGGACTTGGCAAAGACTCTGTGTAATAGCGCGTTTGCTAAAATTTCCGAAATCATTGTCTAAAGGAAGCGTGTAAATAGGGTATTAGAAAAATTAAGTGACACGAGCTGACTTTTGATTTTACACTTTACAGAAAAAGAAACTGTAAAAATGTAAAACTCATACAAACGTACTACATATGCAATATACAGAAAATTGATACCCTTAAAAATGTTCAACGTTATTCAGTATTTATTCTGAAATAATAATGGTGTGTTTAGAAATTATAAAACAATAAAATTACTAATAATTGTGAACGTAGGAATAAACGTCTGAAAAAGTTATAGAAATGTTTAATATTTATCAACATTTATCCATGTGTGTTGTGTGGACTATATCTGAAAATCCTCCATTTTACTGTAAAACTAAATGTTACAACACAACCTAAAGCATCGTAAGTATAAAAAATTTTAAAAAATTGCAAAGTGACACATATATCAAACTATTGCTGGTATTTAAACACATTTAGCATTTAAACACATTTTTGAACTCAAAAACTCGCTTTCTTAGTTTTGTACTCACACGCTTGCTCTAGCTAGATGGCAAAATGTTGATTGCTTTTGATAGACTGTTTTCAAATCGCAAAACAAAACGTAATAATGGGAAAATTGCGACAGATAAACGTTCATTCTCTAAATTCTAAGTTATTATTAAAAAGTACAGTTTATTCTGTAAAATCAGTTAATGATAGCAAATGATTTAAAAAAAAAACAAAATTTTGGGTGAGGAAAAAGCTCAAACTTCTTTTTAAACAAAAACTCATAATGTCTAAAATAAAAATATTGAATTTTGAATTACATTTAGGGATAACATATAGTATTTGTTACTTATAAAAGACAAATTGATGAGTTGAGACTAAAGCATTCTAACCCCTCTCACCATTTGTTTCTTACGTAATTTATGAGTCGCTCTAGATATCCTGTTGAGTATCTCAACAGCAGTAGCAGTGGAGATTGGAGAAACAAACGAGTTACTACGAAATAACGCGTAATTCACGATGCAGCCGCTAGGAGAGTAGTTTATACAACAATGGCTGACAAAGGAAGACTGACGACGCTGCAGAACGAAATGAGTCTCCATATTGATGTTAAATCAAAAAATGATCACTCATACAAACTCAAAGGATCATATTTTACAAAGGAAAACACTCAATTGAGAATTCTTCGGACACGGTACATTCTCAATATGTCCACCATTTTGATTCATAACTTCCTCCAAATGAACAATGACGTTAGTGATATTTCTTCGACACAATTTTTCTGTGATACTTGAAGAATAATTCTGAGCTCCATTTACTTATGTTGGCATATTTGGATATTTTTCCCAATTCGGTACTTTCAAAGAAGGACGTCGCATGGGTTAAGATCAGGACTATGGGGTGGGGGACAAAATTGTCCATTATTGAAACGACCTGGAAACCTAAGTGAAATGATTCACATGTCGAAACGCTCGTGCAAAAAATCCAAGTTAATTGATAGTCAAACGATAGTTCTGTATGAAAGGGCCCATCGTGTGTCAAACTGTTGTCGAAAACAAGACTTTTCGTTTCATGGAAGAGCAACACAGCTGCCGATCGCAGCCCGTCAGTCTCCCTTGTCGGGTATTGTTATATAAACTAGTCTCCTTACGGCGGTACCGTGAATTACGCATTATTTCGTACCTCATTTTTTTTCCAAGCTGTATTGCCACTGCTATTGAGATGCCCACTGGGACATTTAGCACGACTCATAAATTATGTAAGAAAGAAATGAGGACACATTTCATGCGCCACCTTGTATATAAATACAAAATAATAGTGATACGAGAACACGACAACGGCAAGTCTCAGTACAATCCCTGATTTTCTGACTGACCGACAAAAATTACAAAAGTTAGTAATATGGATTTATGAAATAAGTTAAAAATTTTTCTTAATAATTATCACTAATTTTAAGTGATTATTGGTGAGTTATGAACAATCGTTCCTTTTTTGACGCATTAAGTAGGCCCCGGGAGTACTGTAATTACGTATCAGACAGCAACGCAAGTATAACAGAGTTAAATAGAAGTAATTTATTTGCAATTATTGCAAGGCTTGTCGTCCCTTTCCGAGATATCTTTTGACATTTCATTTACTCTGAAATATTCAGAGGGTAAAAGTGTCCCTCAGAAGCAGAATACCTTTAACTTACCTTTAATGGATTCCGATTGAAAATTATTACATTGTATTATTTAAACAAAACATCGTTACATTTCAAAAGTTTATTCCAAAATTCCTTGTGCTGAAAGTGCCTTTGTTGCTAAACGCTTCTCCAAAATGCCTTTTGCTGTTAAACGCAATTGCTTTAAACTATCTTACAATTTGTACAAGGTACTATGGTCCTACGAAAATTACTTATTTTTATTTTGCTTATATAATGTTAATTTGATCAAAAATTAAGAATATTCAACCTCTTGTTATTTACAAGATAAGCAAATAGCATTTCAAAAATAATGAAAAATTATTAATATTTATTTTTACTGTTTACCATTAGGTAGTTGGGTGAACATATTTATCCATAACCCAGCGATAATATAATAAATATACGCATACGGGTGATATAAGGAACTTCAATGCCCGAACTCTAAAGGAGTTGTCAACATTTTTGTCATAATTATATAAAAACACGGTTTTTAATTGCCGTAAAATCAACTTTGAATTATTCATGTTTGATATAATATCATATAAAAATTTGTATGACTCGTGTTTTACTGCGATGCCCATATTAAACATTATAGCCTACATTAATAATTATTTAGTCACAGATTTTGTCGGGAGAAAGGATACATCGAGTACATCTTCTTGAAAACTTCACCCAAAAGAAGCAGGTCAAAAACCCGTAAAGCTCCACGTCCACGGAATTAAGCAATTAGCATTCAGGCGAGATAAACCGCAACTTGAAACGAATCTCGTCTAAAAAAACGTCTTAAGTTGCGAGGAGGAGTCTGGTGAGCTGCCGTGCCTGAGGGCGGGAGTCGCGGCTAAGAATACCGCTTTGCCCTGCGAGGCCAGAGTTCGACGTCACGGCACGAGCGCCCGTCACGCTACGACAGTCCCACACCCCGGCCCCGACCTCATTCCCTACCCCCACGTCCGTCCCCGTCTCCTTCCTCGTCACGGGCTCTGGGCGTCCTTCGATCCCGTTTCGTCCACTCAGCATCCTTGTCCTGTGCACGTCCCTGCTCACTTCCTGTCGTCGCCCAAATCCACATTCCCGACTCCGTCACCGTCACCGTCACCGTCACCGTCACCGTCACTGTCACCGTCACTGTCACCGTCACTGTCACCGTCACTGTCACTGCCACTGTCACTATCGCGTCCAAGTCACCGTTCATATTTTCAGTTCCTGGTCACCTTTCTACTTATTTCCTTACGTGAGTTAAATTGATGACTGCACCCTAATCATTTCCGTCCCTGTCTCCATCCACGTCACAGCCTCTCCGTCCATTTCGTTCACGCAGCATTCTCCTTGCACGTCCAGGTTCACTTCTCGCCCTCGTCAAAATCCACGATCCCACAACAGACCCACGGTACCGCCCACTTCCTCAGTTCCCGTTCACGTTTCTGTTCACGTTCTGTTGACGATCGCGTCCCTGCCACTGTCCCAGTTCATGTCATTGTGCTTATTCACGTCGCTCTTCACGTCTGTATTGACATTTATGCATAACTCTTCTTTGTCGAAGTTCGTGCCAGCGCCCTCAACCACGTTTTCTTAAAACTTTCAGCTCCCTTTGCTCTTCTTGTTCTATTGCTTATTCTAGTCCTCCTTTGCATCATTTTAGATACACTCGTCGGTTCCAATGTAGAAAACGACACCCCATGTGATGTGTCTGCAACTATTAGTATTGTGTGTGTTTCTTCAGTACGGTGACATTTCGAGTACATAATTCAGTGGATCTAGACCGAGAAGCCGTCTTTTACTATGTAATATAAATAATTAAGTTATGTGAAGGTAATATGGCCACGTTAAGGGCCACAAATTATCCTGATTATATTTTTCAACATCTAGCTATAGTATCAGCATCGTAAAGTAGTTTAACACTTTTGCTTCAATTTGAACCAGCTATATTACAAAAAATTGATCCAGGATATTTTTTGTTGTTTTTCAAAAACATTGTAAAGTTAATGTAATATGCCCTCATGCAAGTTTTATGGCCAGTGGCCAACTGACGTTATCAGGTTCATCGTTTAATTTGTATCGATAAATCTATCCATCTATCTAACCATCATCTATCTAACCATCATCTACCTAACCATCATCTATCTAACCATCTATCCATCTATCGAGAGGGAGAGAGAGAGAGAGAGAGAGAGAGAGAGAGAGAGAGAGAGAGAGAGAGAGAGAGATGGAGCGAGAGAAAGAGACGGACGGAGAGAAAGAAAGACGTACAGAGCGAGAGAAAGACGTACAGAGCGAGAGAAAGACGGACAGAGCGAGAGAAAGACGGACAGAGCGAGAGAAAGACGGACAGAGCGAGAGAAAGACGGACAGAGCGCGAGAAAGACGGACAGAGCGAGAGAAAGACGGACAGAGCGAGAGAAAGACGGACAGAGCGAGAGAAAGACGGACAGAGCGAGAGAAAGACGGACAGAGCGAGACACAGACGACAGAGCGAGAGAGAGACGGACAGAGCGAGAGAGAGAGACGGACAGAGCGAGAGAGAGACGGACAGAGCGAGAGAGAGACGGACAGAGCGAGAGAAAGACGGACAGAGCGAGAGAGAGAAGGACAGAGCGACAGAGAGACGGACAGAGTAAGAGAGACGGACAGAGTAAGAGAGACGGAGCAACGGAGAGAGAGAGACAGAGAGAGAAACAGAGACAGAGACGAAGTGAGAGGGAGTTGGAGAGAGAGATGGAGTGAGGGAAAATGGGAAGGAGAAAGTGAGAAATGAAGGGCAGGAGAGCGTTTGGCCGCTAGGCTGTACAAAATCTCAATGAAATGATTTATTGAAATTGAATGCATATTGTGAAGTACTACGAAAACTTGGTTCACAGAGAAGTATCTCGTGAGCTCATTTGAGAGTTCCAAAGTGTAATTGAAGAACCCCTGACTCAAAGAGAAAGTTAAATAACACTATTCCAAAGTCATCAACAAGAAACATCTGTTACGATCATTACCTTTTTTTTTCGAAGTCGAGAAAATCGATGGTAATTAATTTAACTTGAATATGAATTGAACTTTTACGTATGGCCTAAATTAGGTATAATATATACACACAAATATTTTTACTGGATATACAGGGCAATAATTATGATTACAAGTTCGATCCCATGGGCTGTCCCGTCGTATCTGAGAATGAAAAAGTATAAACAATTATGTTGAGAAACATTCTTTAAAGTATAAAATACAAATATTTAATACCTTTGAGTCACGTAGCATCTACTTCTTGTCACGTTCATCTACAATTTGATCAGATTACAACGTAAATGTAAGTTTTTATTTTTTTATTTTTGCAACCTACTCCAAATAAATGACACTAAGCCTTTGTTCAGAATACATGATCAGTTCACTGTCACTACAAAACTGATCGTTCCCCTTTAAGTAATATCAGTCATTATAGAAATCGTTAACTCTGGTGTATTTTATGTCGCCACTTCAGTCTGAAAAACCGTTATATAACCCGATAAGAAGTCCACTATAAAACGTAAAATCTCATTTTCTAGAGTCACGTACAGTCTTACACCAAAATCTCATTTAATCAGGCCACCTATGAATAGCGTGTAGTGGAAGTCACGGACTGACTTGTTCGAAAACATTTATTCGGCGTGTTATAAGAGCGAGCCCGTGTACCCGATATACGTGGTCGTTTTTAGCGCCTTAACTCGGGGATCGCGTTGCAGCTGTGGCTTTCCGCCTGGGAATCGATAGCAGAAGTCGCGGCACGTTGTGCTCCTTCCGCGCCCTCGGCGTGCAGACGCTGATCCTTCGGAAGGAAACGACGCGGCCCCGGAAGTCATTCTCTATCTCGTACAGCAGCATCTGAACACGGTTTTACAATGTTTCACCACGATAATATAGTGACATTTACTATGTCATTTTTCGCTAGAAGATGAACATTAAAAGACTATTTTGTTACTTGCGTAACAACGTTCCACTTTTTGGCGTTGTTCATGGAGTAGTTCTCCTTGAAGATAAGTCTCTTATACATCAAGTAAAATCGAAGTCATTGTCTTTTATACCTACTGGTCAGAAACTGAGTGACGTTTGAATCCGAGTTCCCAGACAGTCAACCATCCAGGGAGCCTGGAGGTGTCTGGAGTTGTTTAACTTCCGTGGGTCTTCACGACGCTTGTTAAAAAGTACAGCTAATGTTGCAGTTAGAGGATACATTAACCATCAAACTTCCATCAGGATTGCCTTCTATCATAGAATAGTACTTTACGTATACACACATACACACGCACACACATATATATATATATATATATGTATATATATATATATATATATATATATATATATATATATATATATATATATATATAAACCACTTTAATTTGGGTTAACACGTACTGAAATAACAAAAAGAAATATTTCCTAGAGATCATGAATGGAAACCAATCATTCCGTTTTCTGTCTAATGATTAGGAAATTCTAGTAAGCGAGAAGCAAAGTAAAGCAAATAATTGGGCGACAGGAATCGACATTGCTTCACGATCCCAATTACATATTAATTACATAACAACCCGAATTACATAAAGTGTATATAGTATATAGGAATGATCTCAAAAGTATATACTTGTTGATTTCAGTGAATTCAAAAACAAACGGACAGACAAACGGAAACACAAACGGAGAGGCAAACGGAGAGGCAAACGGAGAGGCAAACGGAAAGGCAAACGGAAAGGCAAACGGAAAGGCAAACGGAAAGGCAAACGGAAAGGCAAACGGAAAGACAAAGGGAAAGACAAACGGAAAGACAAACGGAAAGACAAACGGAAAGACAAACGGAAAGACAAACTGAAAGACAAACGGAAAGACAAACGGAAAGACAAACGGAGAGACAAACGCAGAGACAAACGCAGAGACAAACGCAGAGACAAACGGAGAGACAAACGGAGAGACAAACGGAGAGACAAACGGAGAGACAAACGGAGAGACAAACGGAGAGACAAACGGAGAGACAAACGGAGAGACGGTAGTACATTTTTCTGTCAATCGATTTATCGATATGAAGGACTGACACATATATTCTGACCACACAATGTATTCCACGCCAAAGATTCACTTTTTGTGACAGTTACGTAAACAACTATCGATGGACTTCTTTGCTGGGCGGGTGACGTCGGGTCGTTGGCCTCTCCGGCCAACGATACGGCGTTACCGGAGAGCCAAGAAGTCATAAACTTGAACCGCGGAAACTTACGTATAAACTATTGATGCAGTTACATATATTTAAATTTATCAAATTAATATCAAAACAAACTTTATTTTGAAATCGAATACATTTTCTGTGAGTATAAAATGTATTCACATCCATTTGTACGTTTCACGACCAAATATCATAAAAACATATTTTACACCATTCACTTCAAAACATGTAGGAGTTCAGATCGCAACGATCAGAAATCCAAAGAGCCCCGTTGCCTGAAGGGAGTTCGTTTTGAATATCGACGTCAAAGCAAGCCGCGTTCCACATCTCGCTTACCAGGAGTTCGAATAGAAGGACGATAAAGCCGCAGCTGCTCTTGAGCGACAATGCACTCGTGTCGCCTGCGCGTGCTCGCAGGGGGAGGAAAAGCGGCATCCGAGCGCGTTCCTCGTTAGGTGTCTATCCTCCCGCCTCACCTCCCGCCTCATCTCCCTCCCGCCTCATCTCCCTCCCGCCTCATCTCCCTCCTCCCCTTTCGCCTCCCCTGCCGCCTCCCCTGCCGCCTCCCCTGCCGCCTCATCTCCCGCCTCCCCTGCCGCCTCATCTCCCGCCTCATCTCCCGCCTCATCTCCCGCCTCATCTCCCGCCTCATCTCCCGCCTCATCTCCCGCCTCATCTCCCGCCTCATCTCCCGCCTCATCTCCCGCCTCATCTCCCGCCTCATCTCCCGCCTCATCTCCCGCCTCATCTCCCGCCTCATCTCCCGCCTCATCTCCCGCCTCATCTCCCGCCTCATCTCCCGCCTCATCTCCCGCCTCATCTCCCGCCTCATCTCCCGCCTCATCTCCCGCCTCATCTCCCGCCTCATCTCCCGCCTCATCTCCCGCCTCATCTCCCGCCTCATCTCCCGCCTCTCCTCCCGCCCCATCTGCCGTCTCCCCTCCCGTCTCCCCTCCCGTCTCCCCTCCCGTCTCCCCTCCCGTCTCCCCTCCCGTCTCCCCTCCCGTCTCCCCTCCCGCCTCCCCTCCCGCCTCCCCTCCCGCCTCCCCTCCCGCCTCACCTCCCGCCTCACCTCCCGCCTCACCTCCCGCCTCCCCTCCCGCCTCACCTCCCGCCTCACCTCCCGCCTCACCTCCCGCCTCACCCCCGCCTCACCTCCCACCTCGCCTCCCGCCTCGCCTCCCGCCTCGCCTCCCGCCTCGCCTCCCGCCTCGCCTCCCGCCTCGCCTCCCGCCTCGCCTCCCGCCTCGCCTCCCGCCTCGCCTCCCGCCTCGCCTCCCGCCTCGCCTCCCGCCTCGCCTCCCGCCTCGCCTCCCGCCTCGCCTCCCGCCTCGCCTCCCGCCTCGCCTCCCGCCTCGCCTCCCGCCTCGCCTCCCGCCTCGCCTCCCGCCTCGCCTCCCGCCTCGCCTCCTGCCTCGCCTCCTGCCTCGCCTCTTGCCCCACCTCCCGCCTCGCCGCCCGCCTTACCTCGAGGAGGAGGTCGGCGGCGGCGGCAGAGGGCAACAGCAGTAGCTAGCCGTGATGAATTCGGCAATGCTATATAAATAGTCGTATTAGCAGCGGAGTTAATGGCGATTTTGGTGGCGATGTTTGTGGTTGTGACGATGTTGGTGGCGGTGGCGTTGGCGATGGCGGCTGTGGCGCGGCGTCAGAGGCGAGCGGAGGTGGTGGTTGCGATGGTAGTGGTGGTGGTTGTAGAGGCGTGGGAGGTGGCGGTGTAAGGCGCAGCGGTGGTGGAGGCGGCAACGGTAACAGTGGCGGACACAGTCGCGTTGCTGAAGGTGATGACCACGGCGATGCTGGTGGCGGTGGCGATGGCGTTGGCGATGCCAATGGCAATGACGATGATGGTGGCGGTAGCGATGTTAGATGCGTTTGCAGCAGAGTCGGTGAAACATGAAGTTTTTAGAAATTTTGTTGTTGATTGTATTCAATGTAGTGGTAAGTGTGATCGTAGATGTAATTGTAATAGTAGTGATAGAGGTGATTATGATGGTCTCATGATGAAAGTGCAGATGACGCGCGCAGATGACGAAGATGTTACCACCAACAGTGAGCAACGTAGAGCAACATCATTGGTTGGTGGGTGAAAGCAGTGTCAACGACAACCCAAAAAACCGGCTGTGGAGTATGGGCTTAAGTCGAAACAGCGCCTCTCAGGCACGAGAATCATCAAAGACGTTGGAAAAAGTGGCAGCGGACGAAACAGGATCCCGAAAGCGGAAGCGGCGGCGGAGACGGTTGCAAACGGCCGATGCGCATACCGCGCATATTTCTGCTTGTTTGCCGCTTGGGACGCCAGCGGTCGTCTTTCTCGGCGTGACGGCCCGCCAAGACACCGGCGGCGGCGGTGGCCGTGAAGCCTTGACGCCGCGGGCGGCGCGCCCATGAATTCGCGATGAAGCTTCTCCTTCCGCGGACGCCGCGCCGTCGCGCCCTCCGCTTTGTCCCCGCGCCGCCGCTGCGACTCTCCGTCCCTTTCCCACTCACACAAACGCCCTTCCCCCCCCCCCACACACACACGCGCGAGAAAAACGCAGCCCGCGTCGCGTCCCGGCGCCTTCTACCCCACACCAAGGGTGACGCCGGAGCCTCCACATAAAGAATACCTCAGTCAATAAGGATGGGTTGAGGAAAATAAATCTTACCACTTCTCGGATTCGAGGGAGGAATTCTAACAACGACGCGGCGTCGGCGGAAAAGGGAGCGAGAGAGCGAAGAGACCCGCAGGAGCGAGCGGTCGGGAGGTGAGAGCAGCGGAAGCGAGAGCGCGGCGGGGAAGGGGGCCACCGAATGGGTAGAGTCGACGCGGGACCCGGGCCATACGTATCGCCAGCCCTGGCACGTCACATAAAGGAGATCCCCATTTCTTACGTCCGGGGAAGTCCCTTAATTTTAATGCGGGGAACCTCCGCTACCGCGCGGGCGCGGCGCTGCAGTCGCCCTAGCGAGGAGTGGTGGGGGGAGGGCGGAGGGGGGGGGGGTGCTGTTTATTTGAGAACGCGCCCTCGCGGGCCGCGGCCGCCATTAAATCAGGCGGCGAGTCACCGGATCCGCCTTATTGAATCGATCCAGGAGGCCGTGTGTCTCACTTCGTGGGCGACCGCAGTGCCTTGTTGCCGGCGAGGCCTGCGCCTGTGACCGAGTCCCTGTTGTCCGCGGCGTGTGTGTGTGTGTGTGTGTGTGTGTGTGTTGGGGACGTACCCATTCTACAGGGGGATGGTAAAGATGAAGCATTGCTCCGATATGATGAATCGTGCTTGAGTAGATTTGGGACTGATCATTCTTTTCCGGCTCCTCGGTAAAATATAATAGTGACGGAATAATATGCTATGTTGCACCTGAATTATTCTTGTATAAACGATTAAATATTGCTGGGAGAAAACTACTTTATCTTAACATATGCATTTTAATTTGTATTCTCTGTAGGATATAATAATTCTTTTGTGATGATAATTAAACTTTGTTATATCACTTATTCATCTGTATTGTCTACTAGTTGTCACATATTTTCTGCATCTTTCGGACAATTTCGGCAATTGGCGACAACCGTTGGTGTAGATTAAAAGGTAAACAACAATTAAAATACACGCAGAAAATAAATAAATAATTAATGTTTGATTTTAACGTACATTTGACGGAATAAATTTTAGAAACTTTTCTTGGTAACAGTATAATTTTCCATATTTTTGGGCTTGAGTTTTCTAAATAAAATAACTATTTTCAAGTCTCTCATAGAAAAAAAGTTAAATGCAAAATTACTATTCAATAACAGAGGGAATTAATCTTCATGGAAGAAAAAAATATCCTCTTATTGCAACAGTAGCCGCACGTCTTCACAAGCGTCGTGAAGACACACGGAAGTTAAACAACCCGAGACACCTCCAGATTCCCTGGATGGATGACCGTCTGGAAACCCGGATTTAATTATCAATCAGCTCCTGATTATGACAAGGATCATATGTACAAGGAGAACTACTCAACGCCAAAAATTGGAACGTCGTTACACAAGTAATGGAATAACTTTCTACTGTTTATCATCTAGGGAACAATGACGTAAAGATGATCACTACGTACACATGTAATTTTCCAGCAAAAATCGTTCATGAAAGATTTCACTTGAATGTTTCTTCTTAACCACAAAATCGTTGTAACCTCGCATTTCAGTAATCTTAATGTACTTGTTAAAATATTTATACTGTTACAATGAAATGAATCTTATTGCATAAAAAATGTTCAACACAACAGAAAGAAACTTGAATTAGCGCACAAATTCAAATTTTTAATTCAAAATGTTTGAAATTAAATCCTTCCAGAACTTTTAGCTCAAACTGGGACATATTTAACATTTTACGCGCAGGCATGTTTGCTTGTGATTCTTTATATAGTATCAGTACTCTGACAGCAAACTAATATCTTCTCGAAAACGAATCTTTAAGCCTTTCATCCGCAAATTTCTCAAAGCAATATCAATCTCCGAATGAGAGCACTTATCTTCTCCAACTCAAGTGCACCCAATACCTCGAGCTAACTTTATCTTGTTTTTCTATTATTCAGCGCTCCGAGACAATAGCTGCGCCGGCGCCCAGTGCTTCCATCGCCGAAAGCATCTCCTTTCTCGTGTAACTAATGCCTCCTCCGGAGCGGCGCGGCGCAGCGTCCTAAATCATTTGTCTCCGCCGCCGGAAGGCCGGCCTCGCGCCCGCCATCCCCACCCCCCACGCCGCACCGCGCCGCGCCGCGCCCCGCCCTGCTTCTCGACGGCTTCGGTTACCGCTACGACTAACGCGCGACCGACAGGCGGGCGACGCGACGACGTTCGCAAAGTATGGTTACGAACAAGATGAAAAGCTGGTGGTGAGTGAGCGAGCGAGCTAGCGAATAAGTCAGTGAGTGAACGAGTTAGTGAGCGAGTGATTGAGCGAGTGAATGCGCCAGTGGGTGACGAGTGAGTGAATGAGCGAGTGATTGAGCGAGTGAATGCGCCAGTGGGTGACGAGTGAGTGAGTGAGCGAGTGAGTGAGCGAGTGAGTGAGCGAGTGAGTGAGCGAGTGAGTGAGTGAGCGAGTGAGTGAGCGAGTGAGTGAGCGAGTGAGTGAGCGAGTGAGTGAGTGAGCGAGTGAGCGAGCGAGTGAGTGAGTGAGTGAGCGAGTGAGTGAGTGAGCGAGTTAGTGAGCAAGTGAATGAGCGAGCGAGTAAGCGAGCGAGTAAGCGAGCGAGTGAGCGAGCGAGTGAGCGAGTGAGCGAGTGGGCGAGTAGGCGAGTGGGCGAGTGAGCGAGTAGGCGAGTGGGCGAGTGGGCGAGCGAGTGAGCGAGCGAGTAAGCGAACAAATAAGCGAACGAGTGAACGAGCGAGTAAGAGAGTAAATGAGTGATTGAAAGTGAGCGTCCGTTATTCGTCTGGTACTGACCGGAAAAAATACAGAAAACTCCCGATCAAAGCAGTAACATTTCCACACTTGTACGCCTCCAGGCAGTGAAAGGCCGGCGTGAGATAAGATCAGCTCAAGATCAGTTAAGCAAACGTAATATTGATGGTTGAGAGAATAGTTTAAAGGAATAGCTGCGGGTAAATGAACGGTCGAAAGAAGACAAACGCTTAGAATAACAGGATTTTAAAAAAAACAATGCAACAGAAATATAGACAAGTAATATCGACGAAATCAAGGTGTAAGGCGACGTATTGTAAATAGTAATTTAGGTTAAAACAAGGTTAACCTTCTCAACATGAAGGTTAATGAAATTGGGTAATGTAAGGTAATTTTAGCAGTAAGAGGTTATTTACAGGTTAACTACATCACAATATGATTTGGAAGTAGAATATTTCCCTCTTCCACTGCCGTCCAGCTGAAACACACCACTACAATCACAAAATGATTGTGTACTTTTTAAATGGAAGCTAAAAGAGACGAGGGGAAAATGAAGCATGATATAAAATGATATGTTTAAGTCCACCGGCCTGCAGAAATAAGAAAATAATGGTGTGAAGGCGAATAAAATGAACGCATAGGAAATGTGCGACACAAGGCAAGCAGTGGGAACGGAAAATAGTTGACCAGCAGGACAAAGACAGAAGTAATTTTAAAGATTTGTTTTCCTTGTAATTACAATATCTGGTTTTATTCAGATCAGTTTTTATGGTCTCCTATATGAGGAAAATTAAAGCGCAGAAAAAATTAAGTTACGAGAAATATCGAAAGCATTATTTTGCATCACAATTGGTGCAAAGCAATCAGTAACTTTTTGTAGCAAAAACTGTAATGCAATACGCAGGTATGTTCAATAATATATTGAATTCTCTTCTCGGAATGGTATAATTTCCATTGATAACCGCTCGTTTGATTTGGGAATGCCCAATAAGGCTGTAAATAGTATTGAGAACAGACTGATTGTAAAAAATCAGATTTCTATCTGGTCTCACTGAAATAATTTTTCATCGTCATATGAAATTTGTGCTGTCATTCAACAAAGTGTGAACAACGCCAGCGGAAAGTGGAAAGGTCATGGTATTCACACTCTCTCTGTTTTACAATGTGTATATTTCAGCACATTTTCAGTTCATGAAACTGACAGTAAAATCAACTCGTTTACTTTACATCTTCAAGGTTTCGGCAAAAGAAAAATTAAATTTTAAAAAATTTCAAATCAATTAAGCAATAATAAACGATGTGGGTAATGAGTATACTGTCTTCTCGTGTTAGCGAAAAAACATGTTGCCAAGAAATAAAACTATCAGAGCATATGACGATCGATGCTCGTGCTACTAGATTTCATAAGGAATATCCATGAATCCAGCACATTTGATACTTTAACGCCGAACACTTCAACGCAAATCACTCCTGCCAACAAAAAAAGTTTTATGCTGTTTCGGTATTTCCTTGTGTTATGTATTTCCTTACAGTTTTGATACTAATAAATTACGAGTAAGTATTTACCCTCTAACCGCCTCATCACCTCGCGTCTTACAACAAATACTGAGTTGCCTGTAAATACCTACGACCTATATTCCGTTTGTAGCATTACTATAAAACAGACCACTTGTTTCAATTCGTAACTCCTAAAGTTACATAAAACCTATTAATTAGATCGCTGGTGAGGTGCATACCTTCTAATAATTAAATATGGTAAATTAATGATTTTGCATGGTATCAAAAAATATATATTGCTAAAGATTGTGTCGATGGCGTAGCAATCATCCTCAGGGCTAAAATTAAAATCAGAGAAATAAAATTACATTAATATACCAATTATAAAAATGAAGTATAAGTTATTACAAAATGTTGTATACAAAATCGATCGCGATCGAAACGTTCTTTAGCAATATATACTTTAGATACCAGACAATATATTTAGTTTACCGTGTTTAATTACATAAAAACGTTGACACCTGTAACCGATTATGATCACTCCATCTGTCCACACAGATGCTTGGAATCTACGGCTCTTATCACATACGGAAGAGAGAAAGTGTGTCAGTCTCACAAAACTATAAATAAAACAAACAAAACAAACAAAACAAACAAAACAAACAAAACAAATAAAATAAATAAAATAAATAAAATAAACAAAATAAATAAAATAAATAAAATAAATAAAATAAATAAAATAAACAAAATAAACAAAATAAATAAAATAAATAAAATAAATAAAATAAATAAAATAAATAAAATAAATAAAATTATTAAAATAAATAAAATAAATAAAATAAAATAAATAAAATATATTTTGTCTCAAGGCATTCTAAAAAATTTCAATACAAAAAATTCATCGGTTATGTTAAAAATTATCCGAGAAACATATACATAAAGAAAATGTAACTCCAATGAAATCACAGGACATTTACATTTTTACGCGTAATCGATATACACCCGCTACATCTATCAATTTTGTTTACCTGAAATGGATTTCCCACGTTCTAATCGAGCTGCTCTTTTTTGGGCGGGGCCTCCACTCTACTTCGGCGAGAGGCGCGAAGCGAAGCGTGAAGGGGCTGCGCCCGAGCGCAGCGCAGAAATCACACGCCGCGGCCGCCGCACAAAGGCCGTACGAGCCGTGATATGCACGTAACGTAACGACTTTAAAAGCGGGCGTGTCCCTCTGCGCGGCGCGGCGCCGTTCGGTGCGGAAATGTGTCCCGACCGCGCTACAGTTTCCACGCGACCGAACGTTAGTCGCAACGTCTCCTGCCACCAGTCGCCCAATTAGCCCATACGTGCGGACGCGACCGGTCGCACACGGCGTAGCTCAGTTGCTCTTTCGCTCGGAACAGTGGCACTGAGCAACAATGCTACTTGGTCGTTTTAACCAAGGACAGGAGTGCAGACCGAACCACGAACAATTGATTGTTTCATTGATTATTTTGTTTCCGGGAGCGTCAATTTTCTATGTGCATTAAGCCTGTAAGTGTAGTGTATGTTACATCCCGGCATGTGGTGGTGTTCCTACCCCACCAGAAGTAGAGATCCGTCGGCAACATGCACGTCAATTTGCAAGAATTTCTCTTCTTAGGTAACTCCATAAACCGGGCACTACTCCAGCCAGGATAGGTTCTACGCTCCTGAATGATCTCCTGAGATAGAATGTTGTTGTCATCTACGGGAGAATGCAAGTGTGCGCTATGAAGGGGAGAGGATAGATATGTGAGAGTAAATATGTGTAACGGTAGAGGAATGGACAAGAAATAGGAAAGAAAGATCGCGTCATATCGTGGCCCGTTTGTTAGGTTACTACTCCAGTATTTGCCTGCTACTGATCGCAAAAAAAATAAAATAAAATAAACTGCTGGAGCATCAAGTCTATCTGAGCAGTCAGTCGCTAGAATTATTCTTCCCACAGCGGTTGAATCTATCTGCAATAAGGGCAATTGAGGCAATAATTGATTCCTTCAACTATTTCGGCCAGTGTGGCAACCGAGGGTTAGATCATACATCAGTTAGCCTTTTTTCATGTCCGCTCGTTCAGCTATAAACACGAAACAGTGGAAAGCAAGTAGTCTAGTTTTTATTGATCAAGTCGATCGACCTATTCCATTTTCAACCAAACCTTTAGCTTTCAACATGTTCTGTCAGAAACATGCATAGTTATTTGGAAGTTCATACCAGTCCTGTCTCTTATTTTAAACAATGAGTTACCACAGGTTCATGCGTAAATAATACACAATTATCAAAATGATATTTTGATGGAAGTAACCCAGGCTCCCGAAAAATTAAATAAAATCACGACTAATGTTTAATACTTTCTTTCATAATTTAATGTTTGACTAAAACACAAGGGTGTTCACGTTCATCATGCTCATTCTGCCTTTCAGATCACACGTTCCACTGCCTTTCTTCTCACAAAAAACCCTTTATTCGTAAACCTCTTCTGTCGTACTAACATCCGGAGCAACCAACCCAATCGTGCCCACTCGCTGCTCAGCAAAACGCACGCAGCGCTTGAGCACATTAAGTGTGACGCAGAAATCACACTCCCGCTAGAAAACAACAGGTCAATGTAATATGTAAAAAACTAAGGAAACATGTTTTCACACATAAGAGCGTAAGAATTCGCAGCTGGAGTTTTCACAAACATTTATTTGTGAACAATGAGCATGGTAGAGCCATCAATAATAGCACCAGCAAACCACAGTGCCAAATCAAATTCAGTAGAAATTCGAAAGATCTTCGTATAAAGTATAAACTAAGTCAACGTGTGTTATTGCATTACTTTTCTGCATAACATTTACCAAGAATAATAATAGCAGGTTTGTAAAAAAGTACAATAGCAATGGCTGTAACTTTATGGCTGCGAGGTGATTATTTGAGAGGGGCTTCTTTCCCTACTTGTTGCTTACATTGTTGCGTCCGGAGGGACGGTTGCCTCTTCCTCGGATGCAACGCCACTGCTCGTGACGTTACGCGGTCTCTCCTGCCGCCCCTCCGGTCTCCCGGTCACATTTCTGCTCCCCGCTTGGATTCCCGGCACTTCCGCCACAGCAATATGGACGTAATTTAACGATTCCAAAAGCGCAGGCGGTGGACCAGACGGCGCTAGCGTTGGTGCGCCCTCAAGCGTCCTCTTTCGGTCACTCGTTTGAGTGCTATATTTACGCGGTTGTTCTCCCATGTTGGCTTGTGCCTCAGATGTTCTCCCGCAGTGACTATTCTCCGGGACTCAACGAACTGCGTTTCAGTAATCGACCAAATGAATAAATGGTATGATCGTGAACAACTCGATTCACTAACCAATCGATCAACCGACCAATCGATCAACCGACCAATCGATCAACCGACCAATCGATCAACCGACCAATCGATCAACCGACCAATCGATCAACCGACCAATCGATCAACCGACCAATCGATCAACCGACCAATCGATCAACCGACCAATCGATCAACCGACCAATCGATCAACCGACCAATCGATCAACCGACCATTCGATCAACCGACCATTCGATCAACCGACCATTCGATCAACCGACCATTCGATCAACCGACCATTCGAGCAACCGACCATTCGATCAACCGACCATTCGAGCAACCGACCATTCGATCAACCGACCATTCGATCAACCGACCATTCGATCAACCGACCATTCGATCATCCGACCATTCGATCAACCGACCATTCGATCAACCGACCAAACGATCAACCGACCAACCGAGCAATGGATCAACCGGCCAATCGATCAACCGACCAATTGATCAACCGACCAATCGATCAACCGATAAACCGATCCAATGACCAACCGATCAAGTGACCCAACGACCAAGCGACCCATTGGCCAAGTGACCCAATGACCGCCCGGCCCAATGATCAATTGATTGGGAGAACGGCATTCTAAATGACCAAACTAGCCTCTGGAAAATCGACCAACAGATATATTGGTTTATATCCCTGTCAGTACGTTCTGATGTCAGTATGTAGTCTGTTAAACGAAATGAGTTTAATTTCCTCATTTCATCCAATCGACTCTCTGAGCGGGCCTTCAGATGTTATATAGAATGTCCAGGAACTACCCTTTCAAATAAAATACTCCAGATTTTGTTGATATTCATGAAGAACGACAAATCCAGTTTTTTCGACAAAAAAATGTTTTCAAGACAATTTAGTTTAACTGTTACATTTGAGCGTGAAATTCAAACATCGCACCGGGTGTGGCGTCTGCCAAAGGGGCTGTGGCATAGATACGTTTCTTTGGAATTTTAGTGACACTGACGAGTGAGACAGACATCGCTTGCCCTGCATTAAAGTGCCATAATATAATATAGTGTACTATCAATTTAATCTTCTACAATTCATTTTTGCTGTTTTTATAGCTACGTTATGCAGTGGTATAACAATTAACGCTAAACACGAAGCCTTATATAAATTAACAAAATTTCTCGAATGCTCTAATTTTGTTGTTGCATATCTTCAGTGTGAACTGTACATCTTGAGTGACACTTATGGTTTAGATATACGATAAATGATAGTCCCCTGTCGTTTCTTTCCTTAATATCATGACACGAGCTAACAATTTTGAAGCTAAAATGATGCTTTCGCCAGTTTTGTGTTGTGTAGCTGAAGGCCGTCAACGTCCATGAGGTTAATCTTCATTGGGACCAATTACATCTGACGGGGAGAAAACCTACATGATAATTCGTGTACAATCATTAATCACGTGTTAAAACAAGTCTGTCGTTAGCTGTAGCTGACCAAAATGAAACTCGCGAAAGCTTCAGCTCGAACTGCAAGCCTAGGAACAACTATTCAAGGAACGCAATATTTCGTTTATGGGCTGTTACACTGAGACAACTCAGAAAATGCGAATTTTAAGACATGACATTTTAAAGTTATTATTAACAAAACTTCTAAAAATTCTTTTAAGAGTATTGCTTACATTTAATGCACTAGTTAGCGTGCAATACCTGTATTTAATCTCCCTTAAAACGCGTTTATCTCGAAACTTCATTTTTCGAGTTGTATCAATATTGTAGCCAATAAATGGCTTTAATGAACATTTTTTCTTCTAAACGCTGTTAACATATGTCATGATATTAAGGAAAAGAATTGCAGCGACTATAATTTATCCTGTGTGTCTTTATAAAGCACAAGGCATTAATTCATACTTAAGATATGCAAAACATAATTCGAGCTTTCTAGGAATATTGTTAACTTCCATGAGCCTTAGTTCATGGTCATCGTTCATTTTTACGCCGCTAGATACTGGTATTATAACATACAACGAAAATTAATTTTAATAGATTAAATAAATAGTACACACAAAATACTTGATGCTATAAAAGTACTAAAGTGCGTGGCACGCGACGTTTCACAGAGAAAGGCAAAAACGACGCTGCACCCTGCCCCGTCGGCAGAAGCCGCGCCGGCGTCTGCTGTAACGCAGTAGCCGGTTTGAATTTCGCTCCCGGAAGTAATATTTAAACTAAATTTTCATAGAAACGAGTTTTTTGCGAAAAAATAATCTGCCATTCTTTATGAGTGTCAATATAGAACTTGGCGTATTTTTCGAAACGGGTGTTTGTGGACATTCTGTATAATACAAATTTCTGGTAGCCACATCAAAGCTTTCTCTGTCCATTTCAGTCAACCAGTCGATCTCTGATCCATTACTTCAGCTCCTTGATTTCTGACTACCTTCGATTTTATCGTTCTGCCAACGGTAGGATCACAACAGTATGCACACCTCTTTGGATTGCGTTTCTATCTCCACCTATTCACCCGGCTACAGCCAACACTCATTCACCCAACCGTTTGTCGAGAAAGTTCTCTTACCTTTCTAAACTCAGATAATCTGTAATTTTCTGTTCCAATACAGTATCTTGTTTATCTACTCTATGCTCTTATCGAAGAGATATTCACTATTTTAACTGCACGATTCTAAAGCTTAAAATAACGCCTCAACCGCCTCCACATTTACAAACACAATCACCCATTCACCATCACCTTTTCTCACCGCCACATCCGCTTCATATATTGCCATCAGCGTTCCCATCTCAGTTGTTTCATGTTTCTCTATCGCCATCATCATTGCCATCGCGACCAACTGCGCGTTCTCACACCCACCTCCTTCTCTGCCTCTGTGCCTGTTGTAGTGTTTCTCTCAGTGCCTCTGACGTACGCGTCGGGCACGTACTGCATCACACGTTAAATTTTGTGAATGCGCCGAGAGATCATGTTTTAGTTCGCGGGGTCGCCGCAAGAGGCGCTTGTTTGCGCGTCCGGCGCCGCGACGGCCCTGGAAATTATGTGTTGACCGCGGCGCGGGACAAATAGGCGGTGGCTTCGCCTCGCCCGTCCTCACTTGCTCTCGCCGTGGATGGGGAAGCCCAGGCCGCCGCAGCAGGCGCCACCAAGAGAGCCCGCGATGCAAAAGATGCAACACTTAATTATAATAGCAGCTGAGAGGCAGAGTAGCATAAAAGTTAGCTACCTGTATATATACCTACTAGCTAAAAGTTAGCTACCTGTGTATATATATATATATATATATATATATATATATATATATATATATATATATATATACACGCTCCTTTATTTAATACAGGTAGACTGTTCTGATTTATATAATAAACACTATTGTTATTATATATCGTTTATTGATAATCTTTTTTACATTATTTTAATAACTATTTGAAACGTGACCTTCGTTTGCTGTTCTCATAGGATTTTCAAGTTTTTTGACTTTAATGTTAACATTAGACCAATAAATATATTTAAGACGATTAAACTCGCTTGCATAAAATTTCTAAAGTCCATTGGAAGAATCTTAATTTATTTTTCTGTTGTTAGCAATTGTCTTTCTTTTTTATCATTTCCAATATTTATCCTTTATCATCATGTTTAATATTTCAATCATAATATATTTTTTAATTTAATCTTATTACCTTATAAAGTTTATTCTTATGTTATAAACCACAGCAAGTTACCTATACAGGTTACTACATATAGAGTGGTATAAGTAATAAAATTAACGATGTAGACTTATTCCGTATTTGGAGAGTACTACGTGAATTACGTCCTCAGGCACATGGCTATCTTTCTTAGTGACAGATTAGCACCAGCACTACGAAAAGAGCCGAAACAGAATCGACGAATGTCCGGCGTGGCAAAATACGCTCTCCTGTAAAATTAAGAGTAAAGGATTTATATCACTATCAGCAGCTCAATTTCTTATTCCATTTATTACAAATGCCAACTAGATTACCTGACGCTCTGGGATTACGACTAAGGCCTTTAGGCCATTCAAAACCTGTATGATACTATATTATAATCCATGGAATTTCAGTATTCAACAGTGATGGGCTCTCCATCGAAAACTATATATCATTCGGACGTAAATTACGACTAATCTGTTTGGTCAAATAAATTATAATATTGCATTACTTAATTTGCCACTATTAATTTTTTTTGACATGTACTATTTCTTAAATGTACAGAACTGTTAAAAGATTACGCAATTTATTTTATTCTGGCTGTATCCTAAAAGTCACGTCAAGAAATTCATTATGTCTGCCGTGGTACTACTCATATCTCTGCCTACGCCTGCCTTTTTGCCAATGTGATTTTCGAAGACGTGAAAAAAGGAAAACTATACAAAGGAATTAATTATCAATAAAAATATTGGTAAATGATTATAAAAAGTGTATTTTGTGAGACGGTTTCAAACATGACGCAATTATGTTGCTTGCTCCGAAAACTTCTTTCCGCACGTTTACGTTAGGCTAGTGTTATTTTTGTTCAAAAATTAAATTTATATAAAATAAGTAAGGTGATAGTCACTCAGATTAGTGGAATAAAATTATAATACTTAATTAAAAGTAACCTTTTCTTTTGTTGTACATTGAACTATAAAAACGTATATGAATTTACATAAGAAAATTCGTTGCTATAACCATATTCATTAATAAAATAAGAGAATGGTAAAACTATCAACCTGTAATGAAATTTTAAAAAATTGGAACCTGGATTGGTACCAAACAAAACAAAAAAATAATTTTCCAATATTTAAAGTACATAAACATAAATGCTGAATGATAACGAAAATGTTCGAGAATAAGTATCTAGAGAATGGCAACTGAAAAAGTGAAAGAGGAATGTTCTCCGAAAAAAATTATGCCAAGTAGATTTCGAAAGTAAATTCTCGGTAATCCGCGATTTATATCGTAAATAATCGTTAAAAAGTGTCTTAATAAGAAAAAGAAAGAAATATACAAGACCGGTCATTATTGAAATATTGAAAGAAACCAATATTATAAATCTGTTCTTTAGAAGGCAAATATATTTCCAGTGATTTGTGATTTCCAGTGTTCAATTATATAAAAATTAACACATTTTGAACTGTATTTTCGAAAGTTAAAACACAGCTGTTTTCATGGAAGGGAGTCAAAGTAGTAGATGACAAAAATAGCCATTCGGTGTTTGTGTGGTAATTTACTATTTTAAAAGACATGATCTCGATAGCGAATAACAAACTCCCATCAGTTTACTATCATCTGTCAAAACAAAATAGAGCGTGAGAGGCGAGTTGGATTTGACCAACAAGAAATTTGTGCTATAATAAAACCGTTGAGGTAAGGATGCAATGGAAAATAATAATAAGTTATTATTGTTTCTATTATTGCAATTTTTTAGTTCACCGTTTAAACGATTGGTGATGATAATAATAGATATATTAATAATAATAATAAATAATAATGATATTATTATTGTTATTATTTCACATTCCATACCTTTTATTTATATTATTAATATCATTAATATAATTATCATTAGCATCATTAATCGTTTCAACGGTTAACCAAAGTATAGCTATTTTGGAACCTATTATGGAAAGCAACAAGAAAGAGGCGGAAAAAATTGGTGGAGCAACGAGAGCCAGAAGAAAAAGGCTATAGAAGCGCAAAGGTGGAAATATGGACGACCAGCGGACAAGATAAGAGACGAAATTCTGTTCACGAAAGCAGAGCGTGAAAAGTGGAAGGGGGTCGTGGAAATGGAGTCAAAAGAGTGGGTCAAGGAGTAGGGCCAACAAGTGAGATCGAGGAAATGGGGTCGTGAAAGTGGGTCGTGAAAGCGGAATCGCGGAAGCGGAATCGCGGAAGCGGAATCGCGGAAGCGGAATCGTGGAAGCGGAATCGCGGAAGCGGAATCGCGGAAGCGGAATCGCGGAAGCGGAATCGCGGAAGCGGAATCGCGGAAGCGGAATCGCGGAAGCGGAATCGCGGAAGCGGAATCGCGGAAGCGGAATCGCGGAAGCGGAATCGCAATCGTGGAAGCGGAATCATGGAAGTGGAATCGTGGGAGAGGTGACGTTGATGTGTGATCGGGGGAAGTGGGGAGAGAAATGGGCAGTGAGAGGGAAACTTGTGCGCAGAAACAGGCGCGGAGAAGGAGAGGCGTGCGAGCGAGGAAGCAATGCCGGAATGCGTGGCAAACCCACGAGCGTGCGGGTGTGCGGTGGCGAACCGAACCCGTGGCTCCCACGTGTGTAGTCGCCGCGAGGGATGGCGGGTCGCAAAATATCGATGTTTGCTCTTATAACATTGATGTTTGACTGTCGTGTTGTTTTATAGTGGGGAGAACGAGCTCGTCTGGAGCGTGTAATTTGTTTCTCGCTGGTTCGTTTTTTGTGCAATTAGACCATGTGTCATTCGTGACGGTTCGTGGGATTGCAGTTAGCGTAACTGGGTGATAGGCCACGTATGGAATTTTAATCAATGTATACGGAGTTTAAATCATGCAAGTGAAAATGAGCACTTTTTTGAGATGTATTTTTATTTATTTGAAAAAGTCTTGTCTTTCCTAAACTATTATAGTTTGCCTCATGGAAAAATGATCAGTTGATGGGTATCATGAGCAATGATACCACGACTTAATGTGATCGGTGTTAACGATTACCATTAGATTAGATTTCTTGAGAAAACCAATTCCCACACACAAAACACGTTTATTCACCACTGATTTTGACTCACATTGTAAAAACTTGTAATTCTGGTGTCGGCAAATCCAAAGTAAATACACATCGCATTCAAAAATAATTGGAGCAAACGCTGCTAGCAAACTATACAGGATTCATGAGATTTAAATAAGTTACAATTGTAGATAATATGACGCTGATGTATTTAAGTAATAAATCACTTCATATACAACATATTCTCTAAACATTTGAGATAATTCTTCAGTACAGGTGGAGAACTTCAGACCAAAATAAAATTACTAAATTTATAGTGCCAAAGTTTGCTTTATTTACCGACGTAGGTATAAGGTCATCTTCCCCAATCATCGTCGTTTACCATGTTAATATGTCAAAGACGTATGACCACATTGTGAATAAATGTGTGTGGTAGTCGACGATGAAATATTTCGTTCCAAATACTTTAATGAATTCTCAATGACATGCTGTATGAGTAAAGCTGTTCGGAATGACACGTTTCTCTTTATTATAACAACTCCTCAAACAATATCTAACAATAAATATCGAAGAGTGACGTAGGAATATTTTTCTGATATGGATTGGGGCAGTAAATGCACATTCGCAACTGACGTCCCATTCCGAGAACAAATTTACTGCAAATTCGATTCTGTCACAATGATAGCATTGTGTCTTTGGCATGTAAATTCTGTTACATCTAGACATTTGATTCGCATTTCATCGAAGAGTCGATGACAGAGATTTGTGATTCGCAAAACAAGTACTGATATTATATGAACAATGTATTAAGCTTTCTGTGTGTGGTGAAAGTTGTAGACTGTTATGGCACAATCTTCCAAATTTTGCCATACACAGCAAGACGGCAAAGTCGACAAAAGCCGGCTCTCTAAATAAATATATTAAGTTGATGGAGATGACTGACATTATTTCTTCATTCTTCAGAAAGTTTTGAGACCTGGATTAATATAATGCGAAAAGAAGAGAAAGAAAAATAACTCAAAATCAAAGCACAATAATAATAATAATAATAATAATAATAATAATAATAATAGTAATAAGATGTGCGTAATATTAATAATGTGTATTACATTCGAAAATAAGAGAATGACAGTGAAATATCGGAATATGCAGTATACTTCCATTACGTTTGTACTGAAGCGTTCGTTCTACGAAGTAGTTCCAAGTCCATAACTCTCCAAATCAAATCTCACTAATATATTTTAAAAACGTAGGTAGCGCTATCTTAAGAGTAAATGTATCCCAATATAGTATTTGAATAGGCGAATGTGCAGTTCCGTTCCTCCCGGTTAGACCACTTCCCGTGCACAAATCAAGACTTTGGAGGTGTCAATCTAAGCGTCTTCGAAGAGGAATTGAGCATTGGTTTTCGGATCCGGCCAGAAGATTTTATGAAATTTCGAAGAACGTGGTTTTTTTTTGTGTGTCGGCACTGCTATCTCGGTTAGTATATCGGGAATTAAAACAACAACTAATTTGATATATATGTAGGTGGCTTTCATTAAACTTCAGAACATAGAGGTTATTCGAAGCGAAAGACTAAGAGAGACGAAGCGAAAGAGAGAGAGAGAGAGAGAGAGAGAGGGACGAAGAGAGAGAGGGACGAAGAGAGAGAGAGGGACGAAGAGAGAGAGAGGGACGAAGAGAGAGAGGGATGAAGAGAGAGGGACGAAGAGAGAGAGAGGGACGAAGAGAGAGAGAGGGACGAAGAGAGAGAGAGAGGGACGAAGAGAGAGAGAGGGACGAAGAGAGAGAGAGAGGGACGAAGAGAGAGAGGGACGAAGAGAGAGAGGGACGAAGAGAGAGAGGGACGAAGAGAGAGAGGGACGAAGAGAGAGAGGGACGAAGAGAGAGAGGGACGAAGAGAGAGAGGGACGAAGAGAGAGAGGGACGAAGAGAGAGAGGGACGAAGAGAGAGAGGGACGAAGAGAGAGAGGGACGAAGAGAGAGAGGGACGAAGAGACAGAGGGACGAAGAGAGAAAGGGACGAAGAGACAGAGGGACGAAGAGAGACAGGGACGAAGAGAGAGAGGGACGAAGAGAGAGAGGGACGAAGAGAGAGAGGGACGAAGAGAGAGAGGGACGGAGAGAGAGAGGGACGAAGAGAGAGAGAGGGACGAAGAGAGAGAGAGAGGGACGAAGAGAGAGAGAGGGACGAAGAGAGAGAGAGAGGGACGAAGAGAGAGAGAGAGGGACGAAGAGAGAGAGAGAGGGACGAAGAGAGACAGATGAAGATTAAGACGAAAAAGAATGCGTAGAGGAATGCAAAGAAGATGACGCAGAGAAAAGCAGAAATAGTCTTAGAAGACTAAGAATAAAAGAACACAGAAAGAAAGAATTTTGTTGCACAGAAAAAGAACTAAATTAGTGGAATGCCTATAGCGATTCCAGGATCAGACGGCCGTGGATGCTCTGCTCCGAGACGAGCATCATCGAGCCGGCCGCTGCGTCTCGGCTGCGAAAATCAGAGCAAAGTCTTCAAAGAATAACGAAAAGAGAATTTTGTATGAGAAATCAGGATAAGCGAAATGACCCGGAGGTGCAATAGATAAACTCATGTTAATCGATGTGTGGTTTTCAAATTTATTATAAAAATATGCTCTTCTACGAATTGAAAATAACATTTTAAAATAACTCTTGATGAAATCAATTCTATGAAACAACTAAATTACCTAAGTTCAGGACAGCCAAAGGTAAGAATTATGCTTAATAACAAAAAAAATTGCAAACTTATAGTTGTTATTTAGCAACGCTGACAAACATGACTACTGAATAGAGATAACTCTGAACAGAAGAAAGAAAAAACCAAAGGATGTTTAGAGCGGCGGCGACGTCACATTCAGGTATTCAGCAAGCACTACCTGACCTCATGCTGTCCGATTTCAGTCGAAAATTATAAGTTTCATCGCTTCAAATTGTAAAAATGACTTGATAATCAAATTATCATCAGATCAAAAGTCGGAAACGAAAGTCAAAATTAAAGTGCGTGACCTCTGTAGTCGCGGTTGTCAAGTAAGATCTGCACAAGTCACGAGGACTCGTGAATACAAGTCACGCGGACATGCGCACACGCGACTTCGTGGCTCGTTGCAAGCCGTACTCGGTCGAAACTCGGCGTGAGCGGTCAAGAAATTAAAGCTGATGATATTACAAATTTATATGACATCGATGTAACATGCTTAAAAGAGTACTGAATAGAGTAATACGAAAGGGTTATGTAATGATGGGTATTAATAAATGAGTGTGAAGTGAATGACAACACTTGTGAGTGTCGCAAAGTTCTTACGAGTTTGGAAACTACAACTTCTAGGAATAATTAAAAATAATAATGTATATTTTATTAACTTTAAGCCTTTTCTCACACTTTTTTTCTATAACAAGTAGAAAAACCGTTAGAATGTCGGTGGGAACCAGTCACCATTTGCTTTACACCACCCTCTCCCTCCGACTTAACCACAGAAATATAAGCCCCTAAGCACAGTTTTAGATGCCGTGCCGACCAAGATTCGTGCCGACTAAAGTGATGAATACCTACACCAGGAGTGTATAATGCTTTAGTGATCTCGGCTAAATTGATTTCTGGCAATCAGGAATGAAAGCAAACACACTTGCATATACCTTTCATTTAGGATATCTCCGTGCATTGAAGTAACCAAATTCGCAAAAGAATATTTGAGATAAGAAAAAAGCCTTGAATTCAAGTGTTCCAATTTCGGATACGTGGGATCCAAGGGATTACAAATGTTTGTAGACCCTATCCACGTACAAATAAAAATAACTTCATTACTCAAGATTCTCTTGACATTTTACAAAGTCTGTAAACAGCTTTCAATTTTTGCCGACAAAATTTGTTTGGTAATAAATATATGAAAGCGTATTCAAATAGCTATTTTTATTTTTCTTGTTTCAGTAACAATTCTGTAAGCTTGTTATCGATAAAACATTCATAGCCGAGGTTTTTTTATAAGTAATTACGAAAAGAAAAAAGAACTTTCGAAAGAAATGCCTCACAACAACTGCTGTAAATGAAAGAGGTATTAGAGAATGAAATTAATATCCCTTTAATGTAGTAAGACAGCAAATAAAAACAAAGAACCACGGTCAGAAAAGAAGACATTAAAAAGGACGTTGTATGAAAATTATTCCAGAAGAATGCAAAACTGTCGTTGTTTTATGATTACAGAAAATTTAATATAGGTTTATTTATTAAACTTAATTATATTGATGCAAGATTGAAAAAAACAATGTTCTTTTTAAAAATGATTATATTAGTTCAAGGTTGAAAACGAATGCTTGATTACATTACAAGTAAAGATTTTACTTTGTCTGTAATATAATAGAGTACAAATTGAATGTTTAAGATATTTATTTAAATTCATGTCAATATTAATTTTTGGACGTTTTAAGTAAATGAGGAATATTACATTATTCAGAAGCTCTAGCATTTTTTATAGACGTTAGATTCTTATAATATTATATTTATGCTTTCTCATTTTCATCTTCTTTTCTCTTCTTTTGTATTCTTTCCTATTGCTTTCGATAAAAATCCTTTCTGATTTGGGCAACACTTTTGTTTTCTGTCTTTGCTATCGTCCTATACTTTGTTTTCCTAGTTTCAAAGTTTCCGTTTTGCCTTGTCTTTTATTGCCTTGCTCCCTCTCTTTTTTGCTGTGGAGTATCCTCCCACATATTTAAACTTCCCAATGTTAGTACTTCCCTATTTTTCTCGCTGGTATTGGTCTTGTAAGCATAGTAGTATTTTCTAAAGCAACTTTGTTACAAATATATTTATATTCCAGTTTTAAATATTCTTCTTAAAAAGTGTAAAATAATATTTTTGGATATAATAGCTTTGTGTTTTGAGTAATCATCTTTAAGTGTAGAAAACGTATTTAGATGGTTCATTTTACCTACACTATCTGAAAATGAGATTTAAGAAACAACATACAATTATACATATATTAATGTAATGACTTTAAGGTATTTTTTAGCACGAAATTCTATTTTTAGTAGAGTTAGTGACACGTTTTCGAAAAAGAAGACGTCAACTAAAAACAAATAAACTGCGACTAAATATGTATCATTTAATTGTACGGTTTATTATACTTTAGTATGCTGTTTATTTAAATAACATGGGTTCGGACGGGCATAGTACTTCCAGAGAATATTGACATGTGGGATCAAGAACGCATTGAATGCGCGTTTGAATGCTGCTCCATCTAGCATGCATCGCGCCAGGTGCACCTCTTTCCACCCGCATCCTTTATATCCTCCCCCCTCCCTCAGCCTCTTCCAGCGTGTGCTTCGCCCGCCCCGCCCTCAGCGATCGCCATTACTGTCAACGCCGGCGCGCCGCTGGAGGTTATTGATGCGGCTTACGTCAGGGGGTCGACCCCCAAGAGCGCGCCCGCCAGCCTCGCCTGGCCCCGCCTCTTCCCGCGGCCCCTGCGCCCCGCCAGACCTCAAACCTCTCGCTCCCACGTCTGCTCCCGTGCCCAGCCCACCTCTCTTCCGCCGCATCATCTCGGCAGCTGCCACTTCCCCCAGCGTCGACTGCTCTCCCTATAACCGCCACTTGCGCAGTCCTCGCCACTTGCGCAGTCCTCGCCACTTGCGCAGTCCTCGCCACTTGCGCAGTCCTCGCCACTTGCGCAGTCCTCGCCACTTGCGCAGTCCTCGCCACTTGCGCAGTCCTCGCCACTTGCGCAGTCCTCGCCACTTGCGCAGTCCTCGCCACTTGCGCAGTCCTCGCCACTTGCGCAGTCCTCGCCACTTGCGCAGTCCTCGCCACTTGCGCAGTCCTCGCCACTTGCGCAGTCCTCGCCACTTGCGCAGTCCTCGCCACTTGCGCAGTCCTCGCCACTTGCGCAGTCCTCGCCACTTGCGCAGTCCTCGCCCCCTTTTGCAGTCCTCGTCACTTGTGAGGCTCTTTCTACATCTTCAATCCTCGTCAGTATTCAGGCCCTTGCCATTTCCTCGTACCACATTCCCGCTTCTCCCACTCTCTCCCATTCTTTTCCAAACACCGTCCACTTGTTCGCTCCCGCAAATTCTCCGACTGTCACTTGCCCCTAATCTCTCTTCTGCATCCACCCGTTCTTCAGCACATCCCGACCTTCGACGTTTCTCACTCTCTCGCTAGATGCTCACGCCCACTACTTTCTATCCATGTACCTTCTCTATGTTTAGGGACTTCCTTTGCCGTTCCTCTCCTTGTTACGGGTCCACGTGCCGGTCCTCGCCCTCCCCTCCCCGTGGCAATCGGGCCTCGCCCTGCCCTGCCTCCCACCCCCTTCCCTCGCTCGGCGCGTGGGCCGCTTCACTGCGCCGGGAACAACGGAACCCTCAGCGCCGAGGCCGGGGGCGGCGGCGGGGGGCGGGGACGGGAGCGGAAGCGGGAGCGGGGGCGATGGCGGTGGCGGTGGCGGAGGCGGTGGCGGGGGCGGGGGCGATGGCGGGGGCGATGGCGGGGGCGGGGGCGATGGCGGGGGCGGGGGCGATGGCGGGGGCGGGGGCGATGGCGGGGGCGGGGGCGGTGGAGGGGCGGGGGCGATGGCGTTGGCGGGGGCGAGGGCAGTGGCGGGGGCGGTGGCGGGGGCGGGGGCGGTGGCGGGAGCGGGTGCGGCGCCCTGCATTATGAACCGAGCGATGCCTTAAATCTTGCGAGGAGCTCCGAGGCGCGTATTTGCTGCCCGCGACGCGCGACGGGAGCGAGTCAGGGAGGCAGCAGCGCTCAAGTTGCAACCAGTGCGCTGTGAAGGCTATCTTGGAGGAATGTTAAATGTGTAGTAAGAGATTAGAACCAATGGGTTAGCAGCAAGAAATTCATTCTTAAACATTGTGAACGTAATACAAATCTTAGGTTACTTATTTCTGGAAGGCTTTAGATGTTGCAAAATTGTACAGTGGTTTCAGATTAAATGAATAGATGAAAACCAATAATAAGTGATATTTTTAAGTGGCTCAAACGACATTTTATAAATTATGAAAAAAATTTATTTTAAGCTGTATTTAAGCGGCAATTTTTTCGTGGTTTTAATGAACAATTGAAATTCCATGGTTAGAATGATGAAGAAAATCCACCGCGACTTCACAGTGATATTGACTTAATGAATAGATTTCTGAGAATTTATAAAATATCACTTTACCGTTCTGGTTTTCACACATTCAAATATGTTAAAGTTAATAAGTAACATAATTTTCTATTGGAATTATCGTGGAGTTGCGTTATCATTCACTGTATATGATGCCGACTACCTTCTTAAATACAACCTAGAAGTAAAAAATAAGAAGTTCCGCGTTTTTGAATGAATTACTGAAAAACACAATAGTGATGAAGGAAACGTGTCAAATGCTTTTTAGAATGGTAGCAAAATATGAAATGTCGCAAGAAAGTAAAAACATTTCAATAATATTTATTTTTTATTTCGGCTAAATTGAGTGAACAAGAGGTTGGCTGCATAGGCTAAAAATCCAAGTCTTTGTTAGGAATAACACTCAGAATATAAGTGAAGATAATTTGGTGAAAATTGTTTCCTGAAGACGAAATGAATGTGCGAATATATATATATATATATATATATATATATATATATAATTAGTTGTAATTACAATGTGTTTATTCAACCCTATGGTTATGTAAAATATTCTCAGAAACAACACTATGATAATTTTTTTTCATTTGAATAGGAACCACGTCATTTTATTAACTTAAGCTAAAGCTTCTAATTATTAGTTGTTTTGATAAACTAAAACCATATTTTTCGACATGTGACGATTTAAATATTATAAACCTCGGCTAACGTTATTTCTGTAATATTCTACTGGTTTTATTGATTTGTAGCAGAAGTGAAAATTATACCAATTCGTCGCTTTAAAAATATTTTAGATCTCATTGAATGTGTTTATTTAGTAATATTAATCTGACTATAATTTATACGAATGAAATATGAGAAAATTCAAATTAAACCTAAATATTTGACATTACTTTAATCTAGAATTTGAAGAGGAACAAACATTCTCTCTAATATCTAATTCTGAACTAACAAGTGTCCAGTAAACTCTACTAGTATCTGTCGTAAAAATACGCCACAAAACAATAAATGTTTGATGGAATTAATCACATAAATATTTGACGAAACCATAATATAATGAAGAAGGAAATAAATATAATTATTTGTCACAATACTGTTTTATGAAATTCGATCTTAAAAAGTGACATGAAATAAAATGTTTAATTCTTTGTATGTTTAAATGTTTGTAATGTGCAAAGTTTAATTCTTTGGGTAAATACTTACACACATAACTTTGTAAATGTCTTTAGGACTTACTAGGTTAATATTCTATTAACTAACTTCATTCTCTTCAAATATTGTTCTCAACTTCCCGTAACTGCTGATGTTTCACAAAGAGAATTTTATGCTCTTTCATAAGTAGCAAGAAATTCAAAATCTCCTCCTTACGCCGCCTATCACTTGGATGAAATTGTGTTAATTTTGTTAATTTGGTCTTAACTGCTGCGTAAATATAAACATTTATGACGAATAGAACGTAAAAGGAAGTTGAGCATTTCTGATGGTCTGGCGATAAACCAGAGCAGTTTGCAGTTTACAACGAAAAGTCGCACAGTGCCACAGAGCCAGTTTTCTTCGCTCTCTCAGCGAAAACGTCAAAACGTAACTTCGAAACAAAAGACAAACAAGCTCCCGTGAGAAGCTAACAAAGACGAAACGTTCTTCCCAGCGTAATGTAATAACAAGTGAAAGATAGTACTGCAGCGTTCCACTTTCTATCGGTGATATCATAACCCAGTGTTTATACGAAGAGCAGCAAGTTTGACCGGGTAATCGAGAGCTTCCAAACGGCCTCGGAAGGCTTTTGTGCTTTTACAGTCGCCGCAGCGGCGTCCTGGAGCCATTGTCCGCCGGTGGCCATTAAAGGAGAAACGCCGCCATTTGCAGCAGAAAGCAGCTGCCGCGCGATCTGGCTTACAAGGTGGCCCTTCGAGGAAATGCCGGCGCTGCACGAATCTCTTTGGAAGCTGGAAGTAAGCTACGGCCGTGCATTAGCCAATGAACATGAAGAATGCATTACGGTGTGAATGGGCCCAGAGGGGATATGAATGATGTCTTTGTTAGTAAGAATTCTTGACTTAGACATGCCTTTGTGATCTGGTTTTCATGACTCCAATTATACAGAACATTAATACATAAAAACACTCCTGTCAGTGCCTTCAATTCTACTAAAAACATTTTAAACTCCTATTAGATAAAATTATTGCAGATAAAAAATAAGCAAAACATGAAAATTATGATTATTGAACATTTTTCATGGTTTAATGATAGTATTATTTTTACTGATGAACAATATAAACAAAAATAATAAAATCGATTTAAACTCAAAATTAATAATGAGGAGAACTAAAACATGCTTGTTTAGCATGCATTCATAATTATCCTGTTCAGAAGTTACAATTACTCACTTCAATATATCTATTATTATTTCCTAGATTCATATAAAACTAAATAAAACTTGAAAAAATATCAAAAAAACTATAGTTTTTATTAAACTTTATTACTTGAATGAGTATTCTTCAAAAATAAATTATAATTGATTTTTGTTTTGGCAAAAGTATTCCTAAAATGTTACTGCATATTTCACAAATCAGACGAAACATTTGTAGCACTTTTTGGAAGAAATAAAATGAGATAGATACACAGCCACCATCAGAGTGGATTACTTGCTATATTGGAGAGTCTATGTATCTACCTGAGAAACCTCGTGTGTCCCCTTTACGGTAAAATTCTCTATTCATTCATAAGAACTTTTTGTAGATTTCAGATTTTTGAGTTACTACTCTGACTCTCAAATGCATCATGTCAGTTAAATACAGACGTGTTCGATCAGGCTGAGATACACACTTCTGGCAGGTTGTTCAATTTTAGACCCAGTGTACTCCAGACTAAATTCTTGAACATCGAAGGCAGTGTGTGATCGGGTGTTATCATCTATTAACTAATAACTTACACAATATTCCTCAGTCGAGAAATAGCATGTATCGCATCAATGTGACAACTTCTGGTTTAGGCTCTATTTATAGCAAAACGAGTTTAGATATAAACTTGACCTCCCGAACAAAACCGGTTCCCCTCCGTAAGAAATCATTATTTGTGCTACTTGACGAGAGAATCAGTTCTTCCCGCCACCTCCATACACAAAGTGAACATTCTAACTGAACAAGCAAATCTGACTCACATCAGTGAACAGAATAGGTAGCAAACGTAACGTCTAGCAAACATCTTCCTTAGTAAACAGAAATCTCATTATAATGCGTCCTGTTGTTAGAAGGGGAGATTCAACGGAGAGCCATGATCTCCTGCTAAAGACTTTTAGTTTATTTGTCAAGGTTTGAGTGTTAACACTTACCACTAAAGCTTTCAAATTGCACAGTGAATTTGCTTCCATGTTTTACAATACCTGACCATATACAAGGAAGTCTTGTAATATGGTTGTCTTCCTCTTAAGACCAGTTTCATGAACTTTAGACAATATTTACATCAAAGCGTTTTCATTATATCCGTATCTTTACTAGAACTAAACTTAGTATTAATTTTTGCAACGGTTCTTTGTTACTGATCTCCTGGTAGACGTGTTAATTCACCAGTAGCTATTTAAAGACAAATAATAATTATTTTGGTCTTCGGGATAGGCCCTCGTTTCTAAATCGGTGGTTAAATCGTCTAAACCAGCAATCATAACTTCATAAATTTAAAGTTTCAAATGCGTTAAACAATTAAAAACCATATGATAGCGATATAAAACTCTATAACAACGATATAATAATGATAACTAAGACGAAGATACAGACTTTAATATGGAAACCAAATATCGTATTAGTAGAACAACAGTCATGTCTACTTTTTACTTATACTGTAATTTTTAAATCTTAAAATTCTATTTTGGCTACTTTTATTTTTTGAGCAGTAAATTCATAAAATAACATTTTTACAATTTATTTTATCGCACTTACTTTGTAAGAAGAAGGCGGGAAAGTATTGTAATCATGCGCCAGAAAACGTCGAATCTCTGATTTCCAGGCCCTGGTGACAATCATAATAAAAAAATCGATTAACGACAAAACGTCTGTTCATTCTGAGCCCGATTTCAATGGAAGCTACAATTTAGAAGGGTGTTTTGATTTTCACGAGTAGTTCTTGCGTAATAAATCTAATATCTATAATAATATATAATAATAAATCTATCTATCTCTCTATCTATCTAATGTATGCTTGAAATCTACGCAATTTATGAAATCAACATTCTCAGAAACCGCTCCAAGTTTTTTTTCTTAACAGTTTTCCACATATAGAACAAGGAAAGCTTGAAATAATCGAGAATGACTCATTTTCGTTGAACACACTGAATTTCTGAAAGTTGCAAATTTAGATATAATGCAAGAAACTATATGCTGCTCTAGCTCAAGTAGTTTTATAATCTTACCTCACTATTTTAAAATAACTTGAACAAATGTGTTTCAGACCTGTATTACCTTGATTACAACACCTCAAAATACCACAAAACACAATACATAACATTTTTTACTCTATCCTGAGTACAATTGAATGCTTAAAGTAACGTGAGTACCTCCATGACCAGCTTTTACAACACTGATGAGGTAGCCAAAGCCATTGACACTAATGATAAGAACTGGTCTTCCAAGCCCATTCACATGACTGATAATTCTGTCGCGTATGTTCAAGACTATTAAAGATCGTAAGTTTGAAACACAATCAAGATAGCAAATAAGCAGAATTTAAGAACTCGAGCATTGGAATTTCCCATGCATTTTACAGTTTTATATACCCAACAAAATATGTAACCTCTTTTTTCTTTGTCTGCACGCATAAAAAAAGCAATAACGAACCCAATGTATTATTTTGTATTGCATTCTAATGTAAGTTAAAATCTTCAAATATATCACCAAAGAGTTTCGAAAAGTTTGTCTCGTACTTTTGTTAATTACGCAAAACTACATTCTGTAAAACAAATTTAGTTGGGTAACTGAAATGTAACTGTAATTCAACGCAATCATATTTTAAGACTATTTTTGACCTGTCGAGAATCGTGATTGAAAGAATGTTTAACATTTAAACCTCCCTTAAAGCATTTGTCCAATCAACCACCAAAAGATCCCTGCCTTTCCAACGCAGGCGACCAAATCACAAACATTTTCCAGAAGAAAATGCATCCCTTAAGCTACTTTGTCACCTAAGCCAGCAAGTTATCGCGGCGCCACCGGCTGGGGGCGTCGTTAAGCCTTAAGGGCGAGGGGCAATCGAGAGGAGCGACGCGATGCCACCTCCTCAGCCGACCGGAAGGGCCAGATAAACGGCGACGAAGGGACACGACGGCCGCCAGCCGCGCCGCCCTCAATCAGCGCTGCCCTCTTAGCACCCTCGCGGCCCTTCTGTCCGCGGCGCGGCCGCGGAAGCGGCAGGGGAGTGGGGTTGTGGAAGTGGTGGTGATGGTGATGGTGATAGTGGTGCTGATGAGGATGGTGATGGTGGTGGTGATTATGATAGCGTCGGCGGCGACAACGTGAGTGGTCGATGGCGGTGGTAGATGTGGTGGTGGCATTGGTGGTAGTGGTGGTGGTGGCAGTGGTGGTAGTGGTAGTGGTAGTGGTAGTGGTGGTGGTGGTGGTGGTGGTGGTGGTGGTGATGGTGATGGTGGTAGTGTAGCAGTGGTGTAGTAGTAGTAGTGGTGGTGATGGTGGTGGTGGTAGTGATGGTGGTGGTGGTAGTGTAGCAGCGGTGGAGTAGTAGTAGTGGTGGTGATGGCAGTGGTTGTTGTAGTAACAGTAGTGTGGTAATGTAATGAGGTAGTGGTGATGGTCGTAATAGTGGATGAGGGGATGGGGAGTAGCGGTTGTAGAAGGTGGTTCTGGTGTGGTGGTGGTGGTTGAAGTGGGTTAGCGGTAGTGGCACTGGCGTTAGCGGTGGTTGTGGTGGTTGTAGAGGGTTCGAGGTTGTGTGGTGACGGTGGGGCGGTTGTGGTGGTAAGATGGTGGTGGTGGTGATAGCGACAATGGACAGGGTGGCGTTGGTTGTGGTGGTGATGGTGATTGTAGTGATGGTGGGGGTGAGATGGTGGTAGGGGTAGTGGGGGTGAGATGGTCATGGTGATAGTAATGGTGATGGGGTGATGGTGGTGTTAGAGATGTGGTGGTGATGGGGTTGTGGTGGTGGTGGTGGTAGTGACTGTAGAGGGTTAGAGGGCGGTTAGGTGATGGTGGGAGTGGGGATGGTTTTAGACGGTTAGTGGTAGTGGTGGTGGGGGCGCTTGCGGAAAGACGATCAGAGGTGGTGGAGGGCGGTGCTGCGAGCGGGGGAGGAGAGAGGGCGGCGGCGGGGGCGGCGGGGCGCAGGCGGCGAGATGCTGACGCCAGCGCCCTCTGCGGACGCTTCTTAACGACGTGACGCCCTTCCGGCCGGCGACCGCCCCCGCGCCGGGGACAGGAAGTGATGGAAGACGCGGAGTGGACCGGGCAGATAACGAAAAGGGGCGGTGGCGACGCGGATCACGGGATCAAATATGGGAAGACCAGGCCGCCGCACATGACGAAGACGGTCTGCGTGAGCGCAGATACTGTTACCAAATGCGTGGTTGGTAGATGTAATGAAAGTGAAAATAATGAAATGATGCATGATCAGGGAAATATGGATGGAAACGGATACTGTTCAGGATAGTGCGGTTATCCAACGCAACAAGGATATAAAACTAATGAGCTGGGTGAGGATAAATAGGATGAGGACAACGTGATCGAAAAAGTGGATGATGAATTACATGAAGAGTCGTGGCGACGCGGATTACCAGGCGTGAGGAGGAAAAGGGGTAGTGAGTTGAAAAATAATTTTACAAAATGTTGCATATGAAATGACATTGAGCTGGTGTAGACATCGTGACACAAACCAAACTCCAATCTAAATTTGGGATTAGGCAAAATGTTAACGATAATTTGTAGATGTAATACTTGGAACATAAAAGAATTTGTTTCCTTAATTTATTTTAAAATAAAAATAACTTTCAAATAAGTTGCAATAATTCACTAGGAGATATGAAGTGTGTGTTTCAACATGGTATAGAAACCAAAAGTTAATTAAACCGAGTTCATTTTTTTAAAAATACAACTTTGATAATGAACACAGCATTCAATGCATTGAAAGTTCTCAATAAAATCATACATGCTGTTTATAACTTGATTCAATGATACATTTTCAAACATTTTCTACATATTCACTAATTAGAATGATTATCAGTTAACAAAAATACTGCAAACAGAAAAAAACTAAAAAGTTGGCAAAAAAAGATGGTTAATGAGGGAAGCTCAGGGGGAGGCGAATAAAACACCAACTTTCCGTTGTGATGATGGAAACCCCTGGAAAGACCCGGACGAGTAGCAGGCAGGGTGTAAAGTATAATGAGAATCGTAAATTAGTGTGAAGCTCTGCTTATGCATGGATTATCGGATGTGTCAAAGGAAAGCCGTCACGTGACGTTAGAAAAGTGACGTGCAATTTGTTTCTTCGGGCAGAAAACGGCTTTTGTTTTAATATTTTAAAAAAAGAATAAAAATAATGGCGTGAAACTTGCGTTGAAGTATTTGTTTTCATCTACATAATTGTGCGCTAACTCTCCTAAATTACCTTGTAAATGCCAAATTCTGAAGTATTCTCACGATGTTCCCCCGAGCAACATTCATTAGGAAACTTTGAGAGGAAGTTTACGCTAAGACACGAAGCGTTCTTACGTGAGTTGTGATCGAGTTTGGGCAGTAGTTAACCGAGAGGCCGATCCTAGAGAGAGGAAAGGTTAATAAAATGCATAAAATAAAATAGTCGCTTTTCGACACTGTGTTTACATATAACAACAAGCTATTCGTTCTTATAAATACCCTAATAAATAGACTGAACAATATTTTAACTCGTATCTAAGGTAGGTCCAAAACCACATTCAAACGTAATATGTTGCTTCAATCTTCCAGACCTAAAGAAATTACCGATTAAAAAGCTTTTTCACAACAGGTAAGGACATTTTTAAATACAAAAAGAAAATTGAATCGATAAAAAATACCTTATCTTATAAATTTTAGTTGCTCCTTTATAGAAAAACTATTTTTGAAATTAAAATGTGTAATTAAAACAATATAAAATTGACAGATAATGCAAGACATTTGTGAACACAGACAGAATCACAATAATTAAATAAATCTTTATAACATTTTAACCTTCTCGCAACGAAGTAGAGAAAAAGTTATGTAATGCTGCGCGAAAACACGAATTTCGGCACAAACACACCTGTTACATGGCCAAAAGTGGATAAATGCAGATGCTAAATTTAGAATAAAATCCATTAACACGTAGTGTAGCAACAATATATGTTTTATGTGTTCTTAATACAGAAAAATAGAATGACGGCATAACGTCCGTCTGTCCGTCGATCCGTCCGTCGATCCGTCCGTCGATCCGTCCGTCGATCCGTCCGTCGATCCGTCCGTCGATCCGTCCGTCGATCCGTCCGTCGATCCGTCCGTCGATCAGTCTGTCGATCCGTCCGTCGATCCGTCCGTCGATCAGTCTGTCGATCCGTCCGTCGATCCGTCCGTCGATCCGTCCGTCGATCCGTCCGTCGATCCGTCCGTCGATCCGTCCGTCGATCCGTCCGTCGATCCGTCCGTCGATCCGTCCGTCGATCCGTCCGTCGATCCGTCCGTCGATCCGTCCGTCGATCCGTCTGTCGATCCGTCTGCTTGTCTGTGAATAACGAAAGCTGCTAATCCGTTCAGACGATTTTCTCCACAATTGATATTCCCCAATCGATCTGACTGATGTCGCGGCTGCTTGAATTTGAAACCGATATTTTAATTTTTGGGGGTACTTTGAAGTTCCTGCGACAATTTCAAAATTACAACAAACTAGTTACTCCATCGCTTTTTTAATTATTTTGTTGCTGATAGTGTGAAGGATACTTAAGAAAATGGTTCAGGTCGCACGTTCATTCAAAAACCTGTTTTGTCAAAAATTACAAAAGTTCAAACTTTCTTTGTCGCCTTTCTACAACTAAAATATTAATTACAGCGATTTTTCCCTTAATGAAGCCTGTTCTTTAATGATGGATTTTGAAATAATGTCAGGTACAATGTTTCGAAAATTTGAGTACATTTCGTATAATTTTGCGTGAAAACACGAGCGAAAAAGAACGTGCTATATGAGCACGTATCAGCAATAGTTACTCTCAGTGACTTATTATGGGAAAAATGTGTTCGTGGAAACAAAATATGACAAACCTACTATTTCGCCACAGCATATGTTTTCATCTTCAACAGTACTTATTTACATGTGTTTCTGTTTTTAAACTTGAAATATAATCTTATTCTGGGTTGTTCAAAACGAGTAATATTACTACACTTTAAACAAGTTAAATTTTAGCTTGTGTATATGTTTACTCATTACATGTTGCTGGTATTACGGCGTTTGACAATAAAACTATTGTAAAATAACTTAATAGTTAATTATTACGAAATATGCTTGATACATTGCGGTATGTTTCATAAACCATGCACTATCTTACATAGAATATCATCTACAAGTATTTTCCTGCTTTAACTCTTACCCTTCATCACGTAAAAGTAAACAGTTACGAAAACAATTAATTTTACAAGCAACTTTGTTAAGTTATTGACAGTACAATATATCTACTGATAAGATAATACCAACTTTCGAAGAGAGGAATGATATTATTGTAGTTACACAAATTAACATTGTCATGACCGTAATCTCGGCGGTGCACTAGAACATTGATAGGTGCGCCATAAAAAAATTATGAGTAAATGACAAAATATTATAAAATATTCTGGTTTTGAGCAAACATTTTATCCCCCCGGAATATAAAGTGAAAAATCAATTGTCAAGCGAAAAAAACAGTTCCGTTCGCAACCAAACCGTTCCGAGAACCTGACAATTTTCAAGACGTGTCACTAGTAGCGTAACGAAATGAGTGAGGGTCCGCCCGCAAAACTTTTATCCTGGCCCATTTATAGAAGTGAATGGAAAATACAAGTAGTGTGAGTACCTTAAATAATAAAAATATCCTTTAACATATTCTAATTCATCAGTCTATGATGAATAACCAACAGTGGAAGAATCTGGCATTATCATCAAATTTAATGAAATTTAGACTGTTATAAAACCTAAATAAATAGCTTACCTCCAATGATTTAGAAACAGTTACGTAAGCTACCAAAGAGGGAAAATAATAATTATTCTGCAAGACACTGTTTTTAATCTTTTATTGTATCATATATATCAAAGTATCAGAGATAGTATCCAGTAATTAATATTTATTTCAAAAATTTCAAATCCTTCAGCCTAAAAGTGAGGTCACTTTTACCTGGGTCCGCCCGCATTGCGAGCCCGAGCGCTACGTCATTCAGTGTCACCTTTTCTTGTACACTGACGTCTTGTTCTTTTTTTGCTATAAAGGCCGCATTAGCGACCATTATTGCATTTAACGGTATGGTAACTCTGAAGATGACTTGATATGGTGATGATGGAATGGTGGTGAAGATGATATGATATATAATATGATATATGATACGATATATGATATATGGTATGATATATGATATGATATATGATATGATATATGTTATGATATATGATATGATATATGTTATGATATATGTTATGATATATGTTATGATATGTTATGATATATGTTATGATATATGTTATGATATATGTTATGATATATGATATGATATATGTTATGATATATGATATGATATATGATATAATATAATATATGATATATGATATGATGATATGGATGACATGATATGGTGAAAGGAGGAACAGAAATATAATCATGCCTGAAGCGGGACTCGAACCCGCGATCCTTTGGTCCGAGATCGCTATGGCAATACTGCATTTACGATCTTGGCCATTCGAAGTGGCTCCACGTTCTTTGCAATCCGGGTGCCTAACGTAGTCTTGTTTCTGTCTTCCGCAGAGGACAACGCGAGCGCACCCACGTCGGCGGCCGCCTCGACGGCGGCGGCGGCAGCGGCGGCGACGGCCGCGGCCGTGGCGGGGGCGGGGGCGTCGGGGGCGGGAGCGGGGGCGGGGGCGGGGGCGGCGCTGCTGCTAGCGCGGGAGGCGCGCAGCTACGACGGGCGGCGCGCGGGCAAGCACCGGGGCGGGGACGCAGCAGGCAACGCGGTGGCCGGGCCCGCGGGCGTCTTCGCCACCGACAACTCGTCCGTGGTGGCGGCGCAGATCGGCGGCACCGCCACGCTGCCCTGCGTCGTGCGCAAGGTCGGCAACAACGCAGTGGTGAGTACCCTTCCTCCTCTCTTCTTCTTCTTCTTCTTCTTTTTTAATGATGTCCCGTTATACCGGCATAACGTAACGAGAGGAACGTTTGCCACTATGCCGGCGTCCGTTAAGGATGAAAGCTTAGTCTTCCACGGCGACCGGAGTCAATAGATACTTAGCTGTCCGGGAAACGCTGCGTCCTAGGTACACATGCCAACGTTTCGGCCATCACAAGAACAAGCAATTTGCTCCGAGGAAGGTCACCGTATGACGGGCGAAATTGTGGCAACTGTACCTACAACGCAGCAGTTTCTAGCAGACTACCATATATCTACTTCCGTCGTCCATTTAGAACAATCCAAACAAATGTATGACAGCTATAGGCGTTACATTAAAACTTTTCCCAATAAATGATGATTATTGCTTAATATGTTTCTTAAAAGAAGATGGCAATGAACGACACACGACTAATAACTCATATAACCTCATTGGTTGGTTGTCTGCCGCGATTATCACCGTAGTTAACAAATTTAAAGTGCTTATATTATTTTCCGTTCCTCGATCTAATGCCACTAATAACTGTAACACAACTAGGCAGAGGAACAAATCGACCTTCTTAAGGTCCGTGGCCGTTACGTGCATTTGAAATCCAACGTCCAACAAATAAAACAACTGAGTATTAACAAAGGTGGCGTACGACTTCGTCTATTCTCAGAAGTTATTAAAATACGATACTTTCTTGTAAGAAGTTGGTATTAAAAAATATTGAAAGAGACGCGAGCAATGTCATTAATGACTATTTGCTTATAAACATCGGTTATTGCCCTACTAAAAATTTTATTGAATTCGTAATTTGATCCACATTAGTTTAATGACGTTATACATAATCTCCGTTTATAAAGGATTTTAAAAGGGAACATCATTTGTAATTAATATTTCAGAATTTGATACTAGAATTGGGAAGAAACAGGTCAAAATTCGAACAAGGGAAGATGGTTGATCCAACATAAGACTTGTTATCTAAACCCAAACTCGAACACTAAGATGACTGTGTTAGAGTAAATAATATATACACGCCTAATCCAAAACTTCCTTGTAACTCCATTGAACTTAATGGTCTGCATAGAATATAAAGTATGTAAGATTTCCGGTCAAATGCACGACCACTTGATTACTTTATAACCATATTCCTTCATTACACTTAGCATTTAGTGTTGGATAATATTGTATTTAAAAAGAAGAATATCTGGAGCAAGCAAGATAGAGATTAACCTTTAAGTATTTTTCGGAAGAAAAACAAGAGAACATTCATTATTTTATTTTTTAAGGGAAAAAACAATAGATCGAGATGAGGATATCCATAATAATCTGTAATATGTAAATATTAACAGCAAATAACAATTAAACAACATAAATAACAACTGCACCCTAACAGCAGAGAAGCGAAGCCTAGGGGCTCATCAGTATTAATAACAGGATATTTATATTATGATAAGAAGAGATGAATTGTTTTTAATTGGCTGTCCAGGTGGCGCCGCGTCCATGGCAAAGGTGCCGACGTTTCGGTCGCCATTCTGCGACCTTCCTCAGGGCGTAATGCCTTGCATTTGCCATGGACGTGGCGTCACCCGGACAGCCAATTAAATAGTGACTCCGGCCGCGGAAACCTACTCTCTCATGAGATGAATGCAAAACTAGATACTAAGGTTGATTTAATAGACACCTTGTAGAACGAAGTAGTATAAGTGCACAGCATTTCGAAACGTTTACTTCGAGTGTTAGTACTCAACAATTACTCTGTTGATTAAAAAAATTGTATAACGTCAAATACAGATCTACGGTAATCTACAGTTTAATGAATTTACGCAGAAAACATCCAAGCCACAAGAATCAATATGGTTAAAAATAGTTTGGAAAGTTGAAACATACCTTACAATTTCGAGCAGTAAGGATGCTCTCCAAAAATTAGATGAATGTGAGTAAAAAAGAAACAAAATGTTCAGAATGAAGTCTAGAAGACAAATTAAATGAGGTACATTTTGGAACAATAACTCACTATTCTTCGAAAACCCAGAAGTCAACACCTTTTTCGAAATGTCTATGAATTTATCAAGATCTGTTCATAGATGTATTGAAATACGTTCATTAATATACTTTGTATGACAAATCTTGATGTTCAGCTTACATTAAAAACCTAAAGTATCACATGTTTATAACTACTGATTTTTGGGAAAGGTTACGGGCGGCAGACAATTATTCTACATCTTGTTTACATACAATCCCAAATATTTGTATTTAAAAAGCACATCGAACTTTAATAAACTCGCTAAATGAGATTCCTTAACAACCACAAGTTTCGCAAAGAGAAGATGTGGACTGATTTTAATAGATTAAAACTCAATGAAATAATAAACAAAGTACGGCAAATAAACGTTCATTCTACGAGTTTTACGATTTTATTAAAATATAGTGTTTACCCCATTAAACCAGTTAATAATAAAAACCGATGAAATACCTGGAGATCACTACTTTTCACATAAAACAAAAATCACGAAATTTCAGTGCAAGGCTCAAACTTCTTTCTAAACAAAAGCCCATAGTGTTTCAAATACAAAGATTTTTGCAACTTCCTAATTGTTAAGGATTTTAATTTATAAAATTGGTACGATATCGTACTTATAAAAGTACTTTCTTCTATATGAGCAAATAGTAAATTATGCCATTAGCTTATAATGTTTTTTGCACGATTATGAATTGCCGATATTCTTACGAATGCAAAAAAATTACTCCGTGAAAGACGGAGTGACTGCCGATATTCTTACGAATGCAAAAAAATAACATTATAAACGAATTGCATACGTTAGCTGTTGTATAACACCATTATAAAATTATTACAAGGGCAAAACGGTTACTGAACCCGGAAGTAGAATTATGTTACGTACATAATGTCAGCCAAGGCTCACTGTAATATGGGTGGCAGTGCTTGGCCAGGGTGTTTATTGTTAGTTGTGAAATAGATTTACAAGAGGCAATAATTAATGAAGTTGCGAAAGCAAAATTGTCGCTAATATCTAGAAAACAAGCTGAAAATTATGAAAAAGATAAATTTGTAAATTGGATGGAAAAGAAAATTACGAATGGCGTTCAACTAGCGTCGCGTAATAGTACATTGAAGACTCAGTAGCAAATAAGTTTAGAATGGAGAGGACAATTGTATCTAAGACGGACGGACGGACGGACGGACAGACGGACGGACGGACGGATGGACGGACGGATGGACGGACGGACGAACGGACGGATGAACGCACGGACGGACGGACGGACGGACGGACGGACGTTTTGTCGATTCGATTCTTTGGAATCAAAGACACACAAAACATGTGTTCTGGTTACACCAAGTGTTAGAAGAATCTTTTTTCTAAATTTAGTACCTGGATTTATCCACTGTTTTGTTACGAGATTTCTGTAATAAACATTTTTCTGACAAATAATTGCCCTTCAATCGCGCAGCAATACAAAACTTTCTCTCTAATGAGTAAGCGGAAGCGAGAAAGTAAAACTCCTCATTATAGTACTTACTTCTCGATCAAATGAGTAAATTGGTGAGGTAAAATGTTCAAGTTGTGCTGTTGAGTATTTTTTGGAATTCATTAATTTATTTCAAAATTACAGCGATAACTTTCCTATATTACTATTAAATTATTAGTATCTAACTTTATACTTAACAATCAACACATAATTGTAATTTAATACAGGTATAGAAGAAACATTATTTGATAAATAACAATTTAAACGAGTGTTATTTTACTCCGAATGTCCAGATCGAATACATATATTCATATTGCTACTTGGTGCAGATTGTACCTGACCGAGAAAGCAAAATACGTTGGTGTGCCACAGAGGTGACGGACCCACGTCATTCCAGTTGGCCTCAATAATTCAGATCGTCACGCTCTTTCAACGTCATTTTCTCAGAGCCCATGCACAAAGAGATAACAACTTCATCACTAACCTTCATTCTCCAGACAGGTTTCAAACCACTCATTTAAAGCACGACGCATCAACTTGACGTAGCATGAACGTACTAATATACGCTTGCGTCTGCCGTATAAATAATGAAAGAGCAAGCAAATCATTAATCAACATCAAGGCTGGAAATCCCCCACAGATTTTTTTATTTTCCCCAAGGCTGGCAAGATAAGTAGAGTAGATTTCCCTAACTAGATGCTTCTGCGAGATCAATAACGCAGCCGGATGAATGACATCCAATTATTGGGTCTGTTATTACAGAACTTCCAACATGATGCTGCTTAGTTATTCTTTCACTTTCTTCCATTACGCCTTCATTTCATACCGTGAATTCCTCTAGGTTTTTGTTTCCATTATATCCTTTCATACATTTTCATGTAATACTTTTACCAATAACAGATTGCACTTAAGCTTTCTTTAAGAAATGTATTTATTCCTGTCTCAGGATACAAAACTAATAAATCTTACGTAAAATACAATTTCCCTATTTGTGTAAAATTATTTTTTCAAATTGTGACTCTTTTACATTTTAAGCTTGTTTAAACTTTTCAATAAGTGTAATCAAATTGAACTTTATAAATCTATCTAGCATACTTTAGGAAATATGTGGGCTTAAGCTGTTTCATTCTTTCAAGAACGTTTTCTTTGCATAATTCAATATTTATAATTACATTACTTTTATACGCTCCTATAAAATACCAAAAAACATACTTCCTGAAATTGATTTTCTATTCTTCCAGTAATTAACAAAATATATTGGATTACCTTGGTTGTAGTCATTCGTAATATGTTCTTAACAATCTATCACTAAATAAACGAATTTACGAACTACTTCTACATTAATACGTACATAATAAAACATAATAATAAATAAAAATAAAGAAAATAGTTACCCGTAAAGATGTGATACGGGATGTTATAAAATAGTATGGCATGAAAGAATATTATTATTTTTAATAACAAAAATTTGCAATCGACAAAAATGAAGCTTCCGCACAACTCCACACTCCCCTTCATTTCTGTGAATTACTTCTAAAACATTTTTAAGAAAAATGAGTTGATTTGTACTCCACGAACTTAACACGCTTCTTCGTAATCTATCAAAAGTCGTGAGTTCGAAGGACAGCAGAATTGGACAAGGATGAATTGTGAGGATGGAATGGAAAATAAATGTTTTTATTACCACACAAAATGTTAGATAATATTATTTTCGATTAATTTGCATGGTTAATAACTATCTAATATAACGAGTCATGAAAAATATACACGATTTACTTCAATGAAATAAAATTTAGTGTTAACGAAGCATATTATTATTTAATACTAATAATGCTTTAATGATTCTATCATTGGGCTGAGAAAATAAGGCATTAACAGAAAACGATACTTTAATGACATGATGCTTCTCAGTTCGCATGATGGCATGATATTTTTAAGGCAAACAATAAATACGGAAAGAAGTTTTCGATGGACTTTGTATAAGCAATACGTCCGGAAGTCGTTCAATACTGAAACAAAAGCAATAAAAGCGGCTGAGATAGCATTTTCAAGACCCGAATGGCACAGTTAAAGAGTAAATAAAAGAGCACGTCGATAACATCATCAAAAGTAGGTCTCGCAAAAGTGTTGTAAGAGCCTGGAAAAGCGAGGGGAAAAACACGAAGAGGGCAATAACAGGAATTTCGGTGGTAATCCAACAAAATGTAGCGCTCCATTCTGCCAGATAATACCCAACGATCACTGACGGCACCAAAAGGCGGAATGGGAATAGCATATCGAGCAGCAGTGGAAAATCGAGAGCGGAAGAGAGGAGTGAGAGGTCAGATATAGTCACAAAGTGTGTTTAGCCATATCGCAACTTCAATACTTGAAGAACCAGAAAAAAAGATTCCAGAAAAGAAGACTGACGGAGCGTACAATTCTCCTATATGAAAAGTCATCTCAACATTCTAAAATTCGAAAAATAGATACTGCGTTGCTTTGCAAGAAAATATGTGAAATATTTTGTAACTTATTTTGGTGTCTGCATTCCTTTTAGAAATTACATTCCATTTTCCATGTTATCTAGCTTTCTTAGCTTTCTCTATACTACAAATGAATGGGTGAAAACCGGAACTGTAAGTGACATTTTATAAATTCTAAGAAGTCTGTTTATTTAAGTCACATCACTTTAAAGTCATGGTAATTAGTTTCATCATTAAAACCACACCATATTGTTGTTGATTGTTGTTCATTGAAATTGCGCATTGAAACAACGAAAATACATTACTACTGAAATGTAGCCTAAAATAAACAGATTTTCCTCGTAATTTATAAAATGTCATTTATACCGTTCTGGTTTTCACGCCATTCATATAATACTCCGTATATACGTATACGATAATCGCAATTACATTAATTTTTGCCTTACGTAATGCTTTTAAGCACACGCTATTAGAGCTCTCTTCCAAAGAGTGAACTCAATCAAGGACCATGCAGTTCATTTATAACTTCTTTGCTCCCACTAACCATTTACTGGGCATTGCAAAGCAAGGGTTTAGCGGGGAGGGAGAGTGTTGGTGAGTAGAAATTGGGCCGTGGATGTAGCAGGCGGGGTGGTAGGGTGTGGCGGGGAGTGAGTGTGGCGGGGAGTGAGTGTGGCGGGGAGTGAGTGAGGCAGGGAATGGGTGTGTCGGGGCAAGGGCGTGGCGGGCGGGGCGTTAGCGGAGCTCGGGTGAGTGTTGAAAGGCGGGTGGCGAGTGGCTACGCCAGGGGTGGAAGCTTGAGCGGGCTGAGGTTGGCGCGCTCACTCGTAACGACACTGCCGCCCCCTGCCGAGCCGAACGTGTTGGCGTTGCTAATAGGGTCGTGTTGATAGGCGCCCTAAGAGGCTTAGCGCGTCCCCGACGATTGGCTCTGGCAGACAGCCTCGCCGTCCGCCGACCGCCGTCCGCCGTCCGCCGTCCGCCGTCCGCCGTCCGCCGACCGCCGTCCGCCGTCCGCCGTCCGCCGTCCGCCGTCCGCCGTCCGCCGTCCGCCGTCCACCGCCCTACCCGACCCCGTCCACCCTTGCGCAGCGCCGCCTCGGCGGGCTGCGGTCGAAAACCATCGTCCAACGTCCAAGACATGTGGATCTCAGGTGGGACGCTCACTTCTCCATCCTCACTGCAGGCGATCGAATGTCTCCTCAATGAACATTTTTCTGCTCAGGGAGAAGAAATAGCAGTCAGCTCTGAGTTGCTATATCTAATCAAGCAGTATCTTTAACTATTTGAGTGTTCGTATAGCACTATATTTGAGAAACACCTCAATTTACATCGTCTTAAAAAATAACAATTTCAAAAACCTTCTGGAAAAATCTGGAAAACTTGACATGTTTACCGATTAAATTGTCAATAATGAAGTTACGCCAGTGTTCCTGCCTCCGCTGAGAACGGAACTCTTTTACAAGAGCATTTTTTTCTATAAGAAGCAACCTCGTTAGAACGTCGCCGCACATGTCCCGTCGACTTCGATGCGGACCAACCAGCGTTTGCTTGTCATAGGTACACCCGGGTCCGGAGGGTAGAATGCCTTAGCGATCACGGCTGATTCGATCTCTAGCAATCAGAAATGAAACAAATGCTTTTATGTTTGGTTTAGTATGTCTACGCTTATGACAGAAATTAAATTTGCAAGCTGAAGTACAAAGTAGGCCACGTAGCATTGAAAAAGGGGTGAGATTCCCGGGTGTCAGTTATTTCTATCACGACACATTCCTCCATCTCTTCTCACGTCACGTCCCAATTCATAATGTCACGTCACTCCACGCCGCGTTAGGGTATTAAAAGTATATTTTAGATACTGGCGTGTTAGCCAGGGTCGTCTTAGTTGCCATCTGTGGAATTAAACAAACACATGCAATTGTTTGGCAGGTTTCTCTAAGGCTGTGAAAAACTCTTACGATTTCAAAACTACATATCAGGCTCCCCTGACAACAGTCGTTTCAATAGAACGCGGATTATAATGTGCAGTACATTTCATTAATCAGTGAGTGGTCAGCTGTTCTAAAAGTGGAGACGACGCAGATTGCGTTGCCGCAGGGGTGGATGTCAATCGTAGTAGATGAATGTGTTCATGGTTGGGGGTACGAAAGGAATGTATATGATATTCTTTGGTTTTATAATAATCATCCGACTATTCTTAATTGACCTGGAAAAACAAAGTAAGTGCAGTTTTCAGTACTGCAACACCAAGATTTCTCGGTGAATAGAAGAAATGGAAGAAAATGATGAAGAACAAAATTTGTTGAGGAAAAAAGTGAAAACAAGCAAGACGTTTGAAAGAAGCTACATTAACAATTGTGTCATTGTTGCAAACAGTGATGAATAGGAAGCGCATTTCTATGATTTGCATATTCTTGATCGTTGCTTAAGGACTTAGCTAAGTAACTCTTGATATTTGGTTAGTATTAGCTGCTATGTAGACTTACATGTTTGTGAATATATATAAAATTTATCTTTTTCCTGTTGGTGCATATTCGTGTAATTATAGGCGTATATTTTGTATATTTCGTTAAAATAGAGATTTGTCTCTAAAACGTTTCATCTTTTCATAGAATATATTATTTATTTGTGAACGTTCATTGTTAAGAATGAACTTTCTTCAATTTTAGTTATTTTTATACAGATGATAAAATACTTGTGCAAATGTAGGATATTTCTTGTTATATTACTAAACCACGCAGAAGAAATGCAACAAGTACAGTGTACTTCACTAAAGTGAATATTTACGTAATTATTAATTGATATTCGAATTATCAAGTAAAATTAGGCTTTATTTGAGGTTAATGAAGAGTTATGGCAGAATCCGTGACGAAAAGGAGATAGATTTATAGGTATTATGTTGGTAAGTCTCGGCGACTGTATCATAACAATATAATAAATCTCCAAAATATAGTCCCTGTTGCAGAGCCAAAATGATTTCTTACCGGTTTCTGTCAGATATTGTACGTTTATGTAATGTAGTATACGTATTATAATTGTTGGAAATAGTAGAACATGCGATTAATAATCATATTGAGTGGGCGGTAATTCTTATAACTGGACTAGAGATACGAAGAGAGGATTCCAAGGGGACATTTCACGCGGTGGAATTCCTTTTTCACATCATTGCAAGCTGCATGCCAGCCAACTGTAAGCGCCGCAAAAAACACCGCGTATCAAAAAATTCGGCAAATAGCTAATATTGAGTTGTTATCTTAATTAAAAACATGCGAAAAAACAATTTAATCAGCGTATGTACAGATTTAATATCAAAATCTAAACTGGAATATTATTTGAGTTTCCAATGCAAGCTATAAATATTCGACGGAAGAAAGCTTATTTAGAGATAATTGAATACCGCAAACCAATCATTATTAGACACATTTTTAGAGGGTTCACGATCTGTACTATGTTTGTCGACTCACGTCAGTCTTATTGAAGAGCATAGATAGGTATTATTTATGGAGTCGGGTATCAACAGGAATTACTGAGTTATTAAATATTATTGAGGAAATCATACAGTTTGCAAGTCAGGTTTCGTCACAATAGCGAGCACAACCTAAAGCACGAATTAAATTACATACGAGAAACATTTCAATTAGCGTGCTCAATGAGAGAAAAACGTATAGAAAACGTTCCAATATTGCCACCAAATCTCTTCAAAATCTTTATCACAAGGTGCACGAGCAATGCTAACACAATTCCATGATTATCACTTCTAATTATCGTGCACTTAGTTCCACTTAACACGCTTAAACCTGCCGAAGGAGTGCAGGACATAGCTTGCTGCTCAATAGAAAATCATTTTTTTCGAAGGTTTGGAAAGTTTGTGCTATGTTGAACCAAACAAGTTGAAAATCATTGTTCCCATGTTCAAAATTATATTTTTGTACATTGTGTACTGCTGTTGTAATTTATTTCAAACACTGAGCAGATATACTTATTGGCTCACCCTCGTGCTAATTTTGAATATTCACATAAGATGACGTAAGATTATGTATTCCTTGGCATCTCTCTTTGGACTTGTTAGTGTCCGAGGAACTGGAGACAAATCAAAAAACAATGATTTTCTGTTCTGATTGAAACAAATATTTAAATATTAAGTTTAATAAAAAATTAAAAAATTTAAAAATATTTCATTGTGCTGTACCGACCATTAACATACTGAGTACGCTACTGTTTACATCACAGCTGACCTCATGGGAGAGCAAGGCTCCAATGAACCAATCGTCATTACGTATTTTCTATTTACGTGATGAATTATGGAACATGAACTTTTCCCCATAGTCTTGGTGTGTAAAGAACGTATTCGTGAAGACAGTTTTTGTAAAAATATTTAATTTATTGCAGAAGTACAATAATATTTTACTTTTGGTTCTAGTGCAGTGTGCGGGTTACTTTTTGGAAAACCAATTTTTTGCTGGTGACCACTAAACTGTACAATTATTACGAACATCCTCCAACGGTCCCTTTGGCCACGTTCAGTCAATCGCTACATCCGAACGTGTGTTCAACCTCATCGGCTAAATCTTCTCCAGTGAAGTCGCAATCCTAACTGACCGTGCACGCCATGCGGAGTTCGTTCCGAGAACCGGCGGAGGCAGCGGTGGCGGCGGGGGCGGCATCCGAAGCGAAAAAAAAGGGAAAATGTCTGTTATTTTTCCATCTGGCGCCCGCGCGCGCGCGCGACCCTCGCAGTCCAGTGGGTTCCGCGATGTGACATCTTTACGGTCTATAAGGATTCTCGTGGGGGCGGAAGCAGCTATTGAATCGTTTACGTAAATACGCGGGCCGCTCCGAATGGTGCATTGGGACGCGGTGGGCGGAACGGGCAGGGGGGGAGGGAAGGGCGGGGCAATTTATAAGGAGAGGTCGCGCGAACCGGAAAGGAAGAGGGGAGAGGGGAGGGGGAGGGAGAGGGGCGGAACACGAAATACGATGCGGCGCCACGTGCCATCGGATAACGTCGCCACGTATGCTGCGGGATGTCGATGGATCGATTCAATTCCGGCGTTCTTGGAAAACTTCAAAGGTCTCCTTTTGCTATCGTGAAAGTGGGATGTTAAAAGTGCTCATTGGAAGCATCAAATATGGTCTTCGTATATACGTAATTGGTAAGCTTCCATATTTATAGTATCACTATTGTTATTGTTGTTATTATTACTATTGTTATGATTTATTATTATTATCATTATTTGCGTACCGGCCATTTATGACCACACTACACGTAATCTTCCAAGCCCTACGACAGAATAACATGTGTAGTATGAATAATGAGTTGATAGAATGATAATGAGGAGTGAAGGGACAATCACAAATACGACCATGCCTACGCAGGACTCGATCATGCAGTCTCCTTGGTATAGACGACGGCTGCCACAACCGTCTGAGTGACGAGGCTAGCTTATAATAATAATAATAATAATAATAATAATAATAATAATAATAATAATAATAATAAATTATTGTTTATTTTTTGCCGTTTTCTCACTTGGAGTTCACGTTTTGAGGGACTTTTAGATACAACTCATTCCCAACTCTACATAGTTAGAATGGTGCGAACAATTCGGTCGTTTTCAAGAATGATTCACACTTAAGTTTTAGGAATAATTCTGTGAGAAGATATATACGTTTAGTTTTTCAAGTAATGCTTCAGATTTTTATTAAGAAGGATATAGCACCGTCAGCGTATAAGCGACTCCGACAGTTCGATGCGCCGTTGCCACACATTACTACGCCCATGGCACCACCGACATCACAAATTAATCAAATCTCAAAACATTAACACTAACCGACAGACTTTGACACTTGTTGATATAATGAGCATTACCTTCGTCCCAGCCGAACCGTATTACCTCTTCCAGTTCATGTGAGACAGCTCAGCGGTAACACTGAACCCTGGCTTTAAAAAAGTAAATAAATACTCGCAAATTGATTGCTTCAGTTCTCGCTCAGCAGCGGTCACGAGCAGACGTGCTCCGCAGCTCCGCCAGTTAGCCGAAGGCTAGCGCTTATCGCAAGTCCGACTGCCCCGGCCGCTACTAGTGCCGGTCCGGGGTCAGAAAGAAGTGCATTTATTTGTGAACAGTGGTGAATTAGGAACGTTTTCAACTTACCGTTCAAATTTACTAGTGATACAGTGGTGACCGCTCGTATTTGTGTACAAAGGTGACTTCATTCTCGTGTGAACAGTGGTGCGTCAAGAACTATTGAAAATCAATACCGCACATATATAGTGAAGTGAATTATGTTAACTGACCACGTCCCCTTCGGGGGACTAATCACACAAACAACAGAAATACTAAATAACCAAGAAAACAGTGAAGCTTTCGTCAACAATAGTACGAACGGATTGACTTTAGAACACAGTGAAATAACACTGAACCTTCAGCAACAGCACCAATTTTTATTGCATGAACATCAACAGCTAAAACAACACTTACAACAGTTAGTGCAACAGAACCAACAGTTACAATTTCAAATACAGCAATATGTGCGTGAAAAAGAAACCCCAGCCACCGTCCTAGAAGCTACAGCAACTAACGGCCAAGCATCTACAACGCAGGAAACGGCCTCAACCTGTGCAGCTCATGGGCAAACAATCCCGCTGCGTCGACAAAAAAGACGCAATGATGACAACTCTATACAACCCTCTAAGAAGACTAACAGTGAACAGGACCCCGTATCATCAAAAAACAGGTATGAACATCTCTCTTGTGATGAAAATTTGGAAGAAACCTCGAATTCTGAGAAAATCAATGATACAACAACCAAGGGCAGCATGCAAGAACAAGACAAATATCGTACACCGCCTATTTTCATTCCAGGCGTCAGAGTAATATCTGATATGATCAGATCTATTAAAGAAGTCATTAAAGATGAAGACTTCTCATATAAACTTGTCAAAACCTACCAAGATGACGCCAAAATTACTATGAACAATGTGAAAATCGTACCTCAAACACCGGAGGTTTATCGAACGCTTGTTAAACATCTGAATCAAAAAAATATTGCTCATTATACTTTTCAGTTAAAACAAGAAGAGCCTTTCGGGTAGTATTAAAAAATATGCACCCAACAGCAGACGTAACGGAACTTAAAGAAGCTATAGAAGTACAAGGCCACAAAGTAAGACAAATTCATAATATCAAGCATCGTTTAACAAAAGCACCTCTACCATTGTTTTTTTGTGGACTTAGAACCTCAAAGTAACAACAAAAAAATATATGACGTCGAATACTTACTACATGCAAAAATTAGTTTTGAACCACCGCGTAAAAAACGAGAAATAGTACAATGCAAGCGATGTCAGTCCTACGAGCACAGTTTTCGGTATTGTACGCTTCCGTATAGCTGCGTCAAATGTGGAAAAAATCACGATAGTCGAACCTGTACTAAAACGAGAGACACGCCAGCTACATGTGCTCTATGTAGCCGTGACCATCCAGCAAATTATAAAGGCTGCGAAGTATATCAAAAAATTCGTAACAGCAAGTATCCTAGTCAAAGTCAACACCGTAGAAACACTACGCAAAACATAACTGAAGGCAACAATTCAAGCTCACTAACAAGTAATCAAACCATAGGAACAGGTAGACAGTTCACATATGCACAAATGGCCCAACATTCGCAAAATCAATAATCAAAATGTGTCGAATGAAAATAATCTGATTTCCATAATGCAAGAATCATTTAAAAAATTCGAGTCCATCTTAGCAAAGCAAGCTGAACAAATCTCCAGCCTAATTAATATCATGACTGCAATAATGAAGAATCTATGAGTAATTCACTGCGAATTGTCTCCTGGAATGCCAACGGAATACTTCAACATCGAAGAGAGATAGAAGTGTTTCTACATCAAGAAAATATTGACATACTTCTAGTGTCTGAAACACATTTTACCGAAAAAAGCTATCTACGTATATCTGACTACGAAGTATATTGCACAAATCATCCAGATGGGACAGCTCATGGAGGCACAGCAGTAATAATTAAAACAAGAATCAGACACAATATGTACAAAGATAATGCTAAAGACTATCTGCAAGCAACCGCTATACAAGTATACGATAAGTTCGGTCCGCTCGTTATTTCAGCTATATACTCCCCCTCCAAAACACAAGATAACCACCGATCAGTATATCAAGTTTTTAGAACGCTCGGCACAAGGTTCATTGCTGGAGGAGACTACAATGCTAAAAATCAACTATGGGGATCAAGACTGGTAACTACAAGAGGTCGCGCTTTAGAAGGAGCCATCTCTACACTAAAACTCCAAACAATTTCATCAGGAAATCCCACATACTGGCCAACGGATGGTAACAAGGTACCTGATGTCTTGGATTTCTTCGTCACAAAGGGAATGGCACAGACCTATCACACAATAGAACCGTCTTTTGATCTTTCATCTGATCATTCTCCAGAAATACTGACAATCAGTTCTTCTGAAATCAAAAAGAAAGAAAGCATATACCTTACAAACAAAAAAACGAACTGGGAAGAATACAGCAACTGGCTTTACCATAACACCACTGCCAAGGTCCGTCTAAAATGTCCAGAAGATATCGACGATGCTGTTGAATACTTAATACAACACATTCAACAGGCAGCCGTATATGCAACTCCAGAAATGAGAGTGTTTGAAAAAAATAAATACCCAGCAGAAATACTAAAAATGATTAAAGAGAAAAGACAGATGAAGATGACCTGGCAACGCACTCATAACCCGGACGACAAACGAATACTCAACAGAACTTCCCGCCTCTTATCAAGAAAATTACAAGAAATTCATTCGGAGGAAATGAAGGAAAGAATAGAAAAGTTGTCACCCTCAAAAGCTACAGATTACTCCTTATGGAAAATTACTAAAAAATTAAAAAGACCTACAAAACATGTCCCCCCTCTTCGTAAAACCGATGGAAGCTGGGCTAGGACGGAAAACGATAAGGCAGAAGAATTTGCAAAATATTTTGCAAAAACATTTCAACCACACCCCTCAGCACTACTCACAGAAGAAAAAGAAATCATAGAATTCTTGGAATGTCCCCATCAAATGTCGCCACCAATTAAATTCTTCTCAACAAAAGAAGTCACAGCAGGGCTGAAACTACTACCAAATCATAAGGCTCCTGGACATGATCGTATTACAGGGGAAATGCTTAAAAAACTGCCTAAGAAACTCATCTCCCTTGTAACATCCATTTTCAATGGAATAATACGCATCGGACACTATCCTTCGCAGTGGAAACTGGCACAATTAATTGTAATCGCAAAACCAGGAAAACAGCTACAAGATGTTTCCTCGTACAGACCAATAAGTTTATTACCTTCTTTGTCTAAGGTATTCGAAAAAATATTACTATCTCGCATATATCCATTACTTAAAGAAAATGACACAATTCCAGACCATCAGTTCGGTTTTAGAAATCGTCATTCTACAATAGAACAAATTCATAGAGTAGTCGACACCATCAACGGAGCTCTAGAAAATAAAAAGTATTGTTCCGCCATGTTTCTAGATATCGCGCAAGCGTTCGACAAAGTGTGGCATCAAGGCTTGCTATATAAAATCAAGAAATGTCTGCCGCATCCATACTATAATATACTTCGATCCTTTATTTCAGATCGATTTTTTCAAATAAAATTCGGAGATGAAATAACACCGTTTCATCCAGTATTATCAGGAGTGCCACAGGGGAGCATCCTTGGACCAGTGCTGTACACGCTGTACACCGCTGACTTACCTCAGTCCCCAGACGTCACCACTGCAACATATTGTAACCTAACCGATTACCTGTGGAATCGGTCGGCCGCCCTGCCACTAGCTCAGATCGGTGACGGAAGGAACTGTTATGCAGTACAATAGGAACACAAATTAAATAAGCACTTGTTCACTGGTAAAATGATTCAATTTATTTCTGGGCATGAATGATAATAAAAAAAAATGCACCAGAGAAATTTCAACTATAAACTAGCAATGGAAAGGAAAATTGAAGAAATCGATTAAAATAGAAAAGAAAGAACATTAGGCGTTAGTAATCAGTAAAGCTTATGACTAGGAAGAAAATCAACTTGTTATAACTAATATTGACATGAATTACAGGATTACAATTTAACGCGCCTGAGCGCGACACTACATTACATAAGTCTTGGAGTTGAATGACTCTCGGGTTGTTAAACCCTGTAGAGTTCTTTGTGAGCCTGGGCGGGGGCCCGGCCGGCGACTGGAAGAAGGGCAGCGGCCTTGGGCGAGGGGGCCTCCGCCGCCGTCCGTCACGCCCCTTTGGCGCGTGGTGTCAGCTGAGCGGTCCTCGGATTACCGCGCCACCACTGGCAGCGGCGTCTGGGTGAACTAGCAGCGAAGTACTTGAAGATTGCCGGGATTTTTCTCCCGACCGCAGGCGCAGAGTAAACAACCAAGCGTTCCTCTGATTGTCGTGACAGTCTTTTACAAGTCCGGTTTCAGAAAATTAAGAAATCCGTCACGAATAATTCAAGAACACGAATTATCAAACTCCAGAAAAATTCCTCTATTTACTACAGTCTGCTCAAGGCTCGAGCTGGTAGCGAAAAAAATTCTAAGTCCGGTAGAGTTGAACTTGCCTCTAACCGCACAATATTCCCACCAAGAAAAACTTCTGCCCCGACTGTTCCGTCTAGAGATCAAATCTTCTGCCCACTGGCCTCGTCTAATGCCCCAGCTCTTCTCTCGACTGATGCCCCAGCTATTCTGCTTTTCTCTCCGTCAAAATCGCACCAGGTTAACTCTTCTCCCCACCCCAATTTCTTATGCGTCCCAAGTCCCTTTAATAGCAGTGTCGCTATTGGTTAAAAGTTGTGTCGCAGTGAAATATTCTAGCCCAATCGCAGCGTGAGAAGTGAGGGAAATTCCCACTCTTTGTGCAGGCTGCGAGCAAGTAGGGTTGTTCCCGAACTTTCTGGAACTTTGGCCCTCGCTTGCGTAAGGGGGCGCGTTCGATGACGGAATCATTGCTCTGGGATCCCCTGAAACTGGGTGGTCTCGAGCTCTGCAGCTGGCTCTGAACACTCGTACAGTGTCTGTCAACGGTGGTCCTCTAAACGACCGGCTTAATGGGGGAGAGGCGGTAATGGCCTCCCGCGACGAGCGAAGTTGCACGTGTGCCCGTCTGCGTAATACTTCGGCAGAAATCCTGGGTGGCCGAGTCTTGTTTGTTATATTTAATTTTATTTTCTGGGCGTGAATTTCGTTTCGGAAGGTATGACGGAATCGGTTTCGCTACATTGGCCTTCCCCTCCGAATAAAAAAAAATTTGAGTTAGAGGAATTAAATTTCGAAAAATGAGAATTTTTTTTGTTTAAGTCAAAATTCAAAAAAAAATAGCGAAACCTGAAATGAATGCTTTTACCCGTAACTCTAATAAAATTTAGTTGACCATTTTAAGTTAAAAATTAAAAATGTGATTTCTAATTAAATCTAATGAAGTACAAAAAAATTGAAAAACTTAGTAAAATTAAAAAATTTAGGAAAAGAGAGAAACGTTTGGTGAAGCCAGGGTGGTTTTGGATTTTCTGCCTGCTTGCCCCAGAAACACAAGTTCTGCGGAGGAATCCACGAGAATCTCACATCTGATACGCCAAGTAAATGCACCGTCGAATTAATTTCCGTTCCCTTCTTTATTCCTTCTTTCAATAACCGTTGTAAATCTTGACCAATTCCCCTCTTTAGATTTTTTTCCCCTTTCCTGATATCTCCCTTGTCGGTAATACCTGATTTCTTGAATTGCGGAAGAATCCACGATAATCTCAAATCAAATGCGCCTCGCAAATGTACTGTCGGTTCAGTTTCCTTCTTTACCTCCACTTTCACTAACCGATTTAAATTTTGCGCAACTTCCCTCTTTAAATTCTCTTCCCTTTCCCTGATGTTTTCCCCATCAATGATATCTGATTTCTCGAATTTTTCATGAAGTTGGCCGACTTCTGCGCAAAATTTGGGTTCAATTCTAGTCAGTTCGTCGCTCATTTCTGCCCTAGTCTCGGTAATACTTCCAATAACTGGCCCGCAGTACGCTTCAATTTCGCTGTCACCTGCCTGGAGCTTTTGACTACTTTCTGCCTGACTATCCCCAAAATGCGAATTTACGTCAGTTCTCGAATTCTCTAATTCTTTGCTCAAATTTTCTACACTATTCTGAATTTTCACGAATCTATCATCGAGACTGTTCCGCACTGTTCCAAACCCACGATCAATTGCTACTTCTAATTTCTCTAATTTTTTACCGTTGTTAGCTAAGCTATTGTCCAGCCGGTCAAATCTTCGCGAATGTTTCTCGTCCATCTCTGAGAGTTGTTTTGAGAGGGTTTCATTAAATTCTGAAATTTGTTTCGAGAGGGATTCGTTAACTTCTGACATTTGTTTCGTGAAAATTTTCATGAAGTCATTAAGGGTGATCTCGGGCGGTGATTGTTTCTTTGGACTCCCATTTCCAGCCACGTTAACACCTGGTTTGTCCAGCATTTTGGAAGTTTTGAATGAAATACGCACACGAGATTCACAATACACACGGCACAGCACAATAGCACTCACAAACAAAAATACAATAATAAAACAAATCATTACCAGTCAACAAGTTGTTTCTCTCATAACAATATCCTTCCATCCATTTATAACAAAATTTTGGTTAAATTTAATCTTTAAAATTTGGGCGTGAAAAAACCTCAATTATTCGGCCGTCGGGCCCCACGGTGGATGCGCCAATTGTAACCGACACCGCGATAATTAGGTCGTCGTTCAGGCCCCACGTTGAATAGCGCCAATTGTAACCTAACCGATTACCTGTGGAATCGGTCGGCCGCCCTGCCACTAGCTCAGATCGGTGACGGAAGGAACTGTTATGCAGTACAATAGGAACACAAATTAAATAAGCACTTGTTCACTGGTAAAATGATTCAATTTATTTCTGGGCATGAATGATAATAAAAAAAAATGCACCAGAGAAATTTCAACTATAAACTAGCAATGGAAAGGAAAATTGAAGAAATCGATTAAAATAGAAAAGAAAGAACATTAGGCGTTAGTAATCAGTAAAGCTTATGACTAGGAAGAAAATCAACTTGTTATAACTAATATTGACATGAATTACAGGATTACAATTTAACGCGCCTGAGCGCGACACTACATTACATAAGTCTTGGAGTTGAATGACTCTCGGGTTGTTAAACCCTGTAGAGTTCTTTGTGAGCCTGGGCGGGGGCCCGGCCGGCGACTGGAAGAAGGGCAGCGGCCTTGGGCGAGGGGGCCTCCGCCGCCGTCCGTCACGCCCCTTTGGCGCGTGGTGTCAGCTGAGCGGTCCTCGGATTACCGCGCCACCACTGGCAGCGGCGTCTGGGTGAACTAGCAGCGAAGTACTTGAAGATTGCCGGGATTTTTCTCCCGACCGCAGGCGCAGAGTAAACAACCAAGCGTTCCTCTGATTGTCGTGACAGTCTTTTACAAGTCCGGTTTCAGAAAATTAAGAAATCCGTCACGAATAATTCAAGAACACGAATTATCAAACTCCAGAAAAATTCCTCTATTTACTACAGTCTGCTCAAGGCTCGAGCTGGTAGCGAAAAAAATTCTAAGTCCGGTAGAGTTGAACTTGCCTCTAACCGCACAATATTCCCACCAAGAAAAACTTCTGCCCCGACTGTTCCGTCTAGAGATCAAATCTTCTGCCCACTGGCCTCGTCTAATGCCCCAGCTCTTCTCTCGACTGATGCCCCAGCTATTCTGCTTTTCTCTCCGTCAAAATCGCACCAGGTTAACTCTTCTCCCCACCCCAATTTCTTATGCGTCCCAAGTCCCTTTAATAGCAGTGTCGCTATTGGTTAAAAGTTGTGTCGCAGTGAAATATTCTAGCCCAATCGCAGCGTGAGAAGTGAGGGAAATTCCCACTCTTTGTGCAGGCTGCGAGCAAGTAGGGTTGTTCCCGAACTTTCTGGAACTTTGGCCCTCGCTTGCGTAAGGGGGCGCGTTCGATGACGGAATCATTGCTCTGGGATCCCCTGAAACTGGGTGGTCTCGAGCTCTGCAGCTGGCTCTGAACACTCGTACAGTGTCTGTCAACGGTGGTCCTCTAAACGACCGGCTTAATGGGGGAGAGGCGGTAATGGCCTCCCGCGACGAGCGAAGTTGCACGTGTGCCCGTCTGCGTAATACTTCGGCAGAAATCCTGGGTGGCCGAGTCTTGTTTGTTATATTTAATTTTATTTTCTGGGCGTGAATTTCGTTTCGGAAGGTATGACGGAATCGGTTTCGCTACAATATGCAGATGACACAGCCCTGCTAGCTTCGCACGAAAACCAAGAAACGGCAACAAGAACATTGAAAGAGCACCTCGAGCTTATAAACAAATGGTGTAAACTCTGGAGAATAAGAATGAATGAAACAAAGTCCAAATGTATAACATTTACCCTCAGACGAACAAGAAATACAAGAATAGAAATAAACGGAAAACTAATTGAAAACGTAGACACCGTCAAATATCTCGGACTACATCTAGACAAAAAGCTAACCTGGAAGAAACATATTTCGATCAAAAGAAAGGAAGCAGAACTGAAAAGTAGACAAATGATATGGTTAATAGGAAGAAAATCTAGTTTAAGTCTAGGAAACAAAATTTTACTCTACAAAACAATACTCAAACCTATCTGGTCTTATGGAATTGAACTCTGGGGAACAGCATCACATTCAAATATAGAAATAATTCAAAGATTTCAATCCAAATGTCTCAGACTATTAAGCAATGCTCCCTGGTTTGTATCAAACGCCACTCTACATAAAGATCTCAATATCACCACTGTTAAAGAGGAAATCACTCTCAAATCTCACAAATACCAACACAGACTCGAAAATCATATTAATCATCTGGCCATAAACATCTTAGATAACAGCACAACGACAAGAAGATTGAAAAGAGTACATCCTCTTGATCTGGACCACAGATATAAATAATATTTTTCTTTTAAAATAATTGTTACTGTAGATATATTTTGTTTGTCACAATGCTTGCACTATTGTATGTTTGTTTGTTATTGTGTTTTTTGTTATTTCAATGTGATGTTGTTTATTGTTGCTTTTGTTTGTTTGTCTTTTTTTTCTCTCTCTGAACTGGACAATTAGTTTAAAACCATCTTTAGAAAGAACCAGAATTGTATGGTTTCTTTACATGTCGATAATATATGTACAATTGTATTTGCCGAATGTTCGTGTAGAACAAATTGCAAATAAAGCAGATGTTAAAAAAAAAAAAAAAAAATTGATTGCTTCAGAGCAGGTCACATGACAGCACGCGGCGAGAGAACTATCAGTCGCTTATACGCTGCCAGAACTGTAGTTTATTTTAATATATATTGTAATCTCAAGTACTCAAGTGTGATTACTTCTTTATATAGCGAGGAGAATATATTTCAATTTTTTTCTATTTCTATTTTATTAAGGTTGCGATATGTAAGGTGTGTAACACTTAAAGTAAATGCTTACTATTTCTGTAAGTTGTGTAGTAGAATTACTTTTTTCTTTGTCGGAAATGTTTAAAAATATCTAAAGCATTTGTAACTAAATACTCTCTAAGGCATGTTTACCTTTCGTTTTATAATAAGGGATGATTGCGTATTCTGCCAGAAGCCCATGTTTGGTTACCAGTCGTTAGTCTACAATATTTGCTGTCCGGTTTCACCTTTGTGTGTGTGTGTGTGTGTGTGGACCGGATATCAGTGATCTGGTGAGTGTTGTTTCTGCCGATTGACTCCCCAAGCGTCATAGCCGGCCCTTTCAATTACATGGGGACCCCACGTACAAGGTACAAGTTTGGACTTCCATGGCTGCAAAACTTCATTGACTGATGTGATAGCAGAGTATACACCGTTCTTGATATTTAAAGGAGTAAGACCCTTGTCTCATAATTCTATTTATTTCTGTAGTTCAGATAAGGTTACGGAGTACTTGTTACTTTCGGCTTACTGCTACGGAGTTGTGAGAAAGTTATGTAATGCTGCGAAAATAAAAATGGCGAATTCTCGGCGCGAAAACCTCCTATTAAGAATCCGGGTAACGAAAAAGTGGATAAATCCATTAGCTGAATTTAGAAAAATATATTACGTACAGTACAGTACGTAAAATATAAAATACGTGATGTTGCTAGAATCCGTTTTGTGGGACCTTGATAACGAAAACTCGATTCATGGCAAAACGTCTCCATCTATCTGCCTGTCCGCACGAGTGTGAAAACAATGTTAGCGGCTAGACCGTTCAGATTTTCTGCGAAATTGATATTCCCCACAAGATCTGGCTGATATCGAGGCCCATAAATAGAAACAGATATTTTAATTTGGGATACTTTACGAGAACCCCTTGGGACATTTTCCAAATTTAAAAAAATACTTCGTTTTTTATTAAATTGGATTTTGTGGATAATTTGAAAGACATTTAATAGAATGGTGCCGGTCCTACATTCGTTAAAAACCCATATTTAATAAAAATCGCAAAAGGTCAAAATGTTTTCGGGATCTCCCCACAACTCAGTTATTAAGATAGAGATTTTTTTCCTAAACGAAATCTGTTTCTTAATGATAGATTTTGAAATACATTTGTGTGCAATGTTTCGAAAATTTCAGTTCTTTTTGCGTAATTTTGTGGGAAAGTATGGGCGAGTAAGTACGTAGTTTTAAGACCACTAGTTTGAGACATGTTTCCTGACGGAGTCATAATGCTTGATATCTAGTACACTTCAAATCTGTTTTCTTAGGAATGTATTTGTTTAGTTTCTGATTTGAGGTGATGCTGTCTGCATTTAGTGATCATATTGCGTATAATAATGTTTGGTTTATCAACATTAACTTGTGACCAATTGACCAAACCGAAAAATTAAGACAACATAACGGGTGAAGTAAGGAATGATCGAGAAGTTCATATTTACGTGTTCTTAAAAATCAACTCCGTTTCAAAAATTTTGCAAAAGCGTGGCCTACATTTATTTTCTAATACCTATTGTATTCTCAGTGATTAACCATATGATTTGGGTTGAAACCTGATCATATATAACTGTCATGTGGTTGAATATGTTGTATTGAACTGAAATGTGAACCTTAAAATAAACCATGCCGAATAGATATTTGTTTGTTTTTCACTTTTATTTTATTTTAATTCCAATTGAGCACACGAATCGACCATTATTTTCTTAGAAACTCAGAAATTTTGGATGATTTGTAAGAATTTCCATCACTTTTAAAAGCCAATTGTGAGGGATTCCGTCGTATGCTTTTTGATAGTCAATGCATCTTACGACTAGATTTCTTCTCTTCTTTTTTGCTAGCAGAGTCACAATTGTATGTATTATCACTGTTCATTGCATCCCTGAGTATTCTTTCGGCATCCTTCCTGATCTTCTAAAATGATAATTCCACAATAAATATGTAGTGTTACTTTCTCAGCAATTGGCGAGGACACTATTTTGTAAATTTTTAATTACCGTATTTGAGCTTCCTGCAAAAACCCTTCAAGTTTTTGCGAGTCATTAATACGTCCTTGAAAATTCAGTCTTTCTAATATTATGGGTCAATGAAACTTCATAAATATTTATAAAGGTTGACTCATTGAATTTATCCTCGAGAAAGATATCAACCACAATGCTGTGTGTTGATTGTAATAATAAATCTTTTTTTCATCACTAGGACTGAATTATATTTGAAATCTGGAGAAGGCGTATCCCGCAGTTTGGAGCGAACCTATCAGTAAGTTCTTTGCGTATCAGTTCCGTTTGTAAAACCCTCAACTCTATGCTTGCAAAAACAAGGCGTGAACATAACGTCAATATTTCTGATGCTATTAACTATTGGTAGCAGGAGAATATCATAATAAACGTCTCAATCTGAAAAGCCAGATTACTGTATATAATAAGAATAAAAAATAATAAGAAAATAATAAGAATAAAAAAGAATAAGAAAATAAGAAGAATAAAAAATAATAAGAAAACAATTTTAGGGCAGATATATGACGTTAGAAAGAAAACACTATTTTTTTTTCTTTCAAACCAATCTCTATTTTCTCAGTGACCTTTTGTGCCTTTTGATCTTCTTTCACAAAAAACAGATGCAACGCTGGCTTGGTAACATCGCTACCGTTTCCTTCCTCTTCTTTTAGAGAGATGGCGACTTCCCTTCGCCGTTGCAGAGAAGATGGTTCATCGTCCCCCTTCGCAGCAGATCCTCTTTAAGTCGCAAAACAAATTTAGGAGAAAATCAATGCACTGCTTGCAAGCTCGACCCACTGATCCACTCGAGTGGGGTTGGTAGACCTGAAGAGGCAGCAAGAAGCATTTCCTTTGGGGCGAGTGGGAAAGCTCGGAAGTCAAAGCGTAGTGTGAGGGGGTGAACATGGAAATTTGTATGTAAGAGTGGTTACGTCAAAAAATTAATTAAATGTGATCAAATTGTATGATTTTATGATTAAAATCAGTATTATTCAAACTTTTGGATATACACCCTCAGAAGCGATTTTCATATTTATTCGTGATCGATGTTTTCATATATAAATTTGCGGGTTTTAAAACCTGAGTGTCTCGCAATCACTGTACTCAATTCGTATTATTTGAAGCATCTGTCTTCTCTTCTGTTCTTCAGTTCGTCAAGTCCGTTCTTCCGTTTTTTTCATCTGTCTGTCTCTCCGTTCGTCTGGAAACAACGATAGCGTGTAAATTGGAGGCAAAATGTTTAACAAAATTGATATTCCTTAATTGATCTGGGCGATGTCCTTGAATTTGAAACGGATATTTTGATATTTGGATGAATTTTAGAGTAATCATTTTTGATAAATATTTCATAATTGAGCTTTTAATTCGCCTATTAGAATTGTAGTGAGTTTTCGTTGGCATTTGCAATGAAATAATTATACGAGTCGTCATAGCCAACAATGTTATTTATTACTAGTCGTTGATGATAGGTAAGCCATCGAAAGCTGCTATTGTAATAAATAATATTGTTGGCAATGACACGACTCATATAATTATTTATTTTCATTCGCCCATCGATTCTTTGATTTTTGCTTAAAACATCCAGCGCCCTCATTGTCGCTGGTGGACCGCAGTGTGCGCATCACGTGAGAACTACTCTTCAAAGTTGCTGCCCCAGCGGCGTCGTGCGGTCGGAAGGAAATCGAAACCGAAACCCGCAACAGAGGAGTTACACGGCGACAAGCGTTTCCGAGCGGAGTCTCCGCGGTGGGAGGCGCCGCAAAACCTCCGCTTAGCGGAAACAATGCTCGGGACGAGAGAATTCGCCGCAGACGCTGCTGGGAGTGGTATTTTCGCAACTGCGTCGCAGACCTCAAATGCTCAACCACCACCAACAGAACAAGGGTTGCTTCCTGGGTTCGTTGAGCTATTTCTGTACACCGATGCAGGAATTCTCTCTCTTAAAGTTTCGGCATCGTGACTCATGGTGTTGGAAATTTTGTGACCTGTAATAGTTTGTGATCCGATTAAACATTATTATTTACAGGATGTATAAAAAAAGAAGTGGAGCACTTATTACGTTCTACGACGTTTATTAGACTTTGGATGTTTAGATAAACGTCTATTTTCGCTGTTTTAGCGTAAGTGCTCTTTTAGCATAAATACCTTTTTTAGAAGTATTGAGCGTTTCTTCATTTTTATGTATTATTGTTATATACAATGTCAACGGACATAGTTCCACGTGAATATTCATTATGAAACACGTCTTTGATTATGAAACACGTCTTTATGAATTCACGTCTTTGTATTTTAATATACGAGAGAATTTCTAATACTATACAAACAGATTTTTCTCTATTTACTTATTACTTTTCAAAATGACGTCACGCCCCATTGGACTGCCAAATCAACACGAGGTTTCCCACAATTTTCGTGAAAAAAACGAAACCTACAATTGATAGTATATAGTAATCAGTAAGTATACTCGTTTATCATCCTAAGGCATATAACGCAGACCGTGGGGATAACTTGTTTTCTTAAAGCACTTTTACAATGTCATACTGTCTACATATAATTACATCGTGAACAGTCACACGTTTTGGAGAAATTAAAGTAAGTAAATACAGTTTAGTTGTGCTGATCTGTACTTATTTGTTCGTGGCAACAAACAGTATAAATGAAAATTTGTGTACATTTATCGAAAATATTTAATTCGTATAATATATTTTAATACACGTGAGCATTTCTCTTCAAATGACGTATTATCAAACATTTGAAAGAAGTTATATACTCGTATTTAGGGAAAATTATTGTTCAAATGAATGGACAAAACATTACAGATTTAATTTAACGAGTTCACTAACACCCTTTTTTAGCAGAATAATTGTTTTTTCTAGATAAGACCTTTTCACCCCACTCATCATTTTTAAGGTTTTAAAACGTTATCTAAGACATCGGTTCGTTCCTTGTGCTTTTAATCTGGATGTCGTTTTTCATTGGATTTCTAAGTGCGACAATCTTGTAGAGTAAGAAGATTGGGAATTTAATACGTATCAGGCGATAGCTGTGGCGCGCACCCATTTTGTGCTGTAGGAAAATTGTATGAGCAAAGTACGAAGCAATAATTTTTCTGTGTATAGCTGGGATTTCGAAGATTTTGGAAATGTGGTTATGCAATAACGACGCAAGTCAATAATACTTAAAATATTTCTAGAACCTCAATTATTCTCACGTTATGTATATAAAAACTTAAAATCCGTACCATTTGCACATTTCAAACACAATAAAAATTCATTTAGCTGAAATAAAAACGAGGGATACTTTTTAGTTACACAA